>JAYKAV010002031.1:127100-190624 GCA_035582835.1 Phoebastria nigripes | reverse complement strand
AAAACATCAGTGTCTTATCAACATTCTTTTCATACTAAATCCAAAACACAGCACTAGGAAGAAAATTAACTCTATCCCAGCCGAAACCAGGACAACAACATAATTCATATAGCATTAAAATTATTTTGGTTAAAGCTTTATATACCTCTTAAACAGCTGATGATCTCTAGTGCTAGAAAAAAAATTGCCTKTGACAGCGTTTTCATGCACTGAAGTTATCCCACTAAAATCAAGGTGACTGTTCTGGGGAAAAATCAAGCAAAATACATAAGCATGCTACAATCTACCCCAAAAAGATGAAAGACAGGGAGTATTTCTGTCTTGGCTGGGTAGCTGGGAACCTGAAGAACAGAGAGAGGAAGGGACATGCCAAGGTTATGTAGGAAGTCTTTGTCGAGGCAGGATCTAAATATATATCTTGGGAGTCCTAGAGGGCACAATATCATCTCATTTTGAATCTAAGTACTCTGTCTAATTCAGTGCAATCTTCCAAAACAATTATAGCCTACAGCGTACTCACAATATCCTTGAAAAAAATTAACAGGTATTTTGTATAAAATTCCTAGCACAATTATCCTCCTAGTACACTAGCATGAAATCAGTAATAAACAAACAGGTAGGTAAAAGGAATCAGCAATACACAGGAAACATTAAAAATGGAAAATCTTCACCAAACCCCAATCAGAGAATGAAAGCAGCCATTCCTGCACTCAACCCTACTAACTTGTCCCTGTACTGGCTGACTGGATTAACGGGGCAAAAGAATCAAAATATAAGCCTACTTGGAAATGATCTCAGTTCCTGTACAAATACATACACAATGCCTCAAAAGAAATGTACTTYGTAAGTTTGCCATAGAAATAATATATTTCATGGTTCCTTTCTTAATTATTTTCTTGAGACCTATGGAAGTCCCTGTTAAAACTTTTGCTCTGATGTGAAGTCACGCTTTTCATTATTTAACATTTTAGTATTGTGGATTTTGCATTTGAAGAATTTCAACTAAAACATTAAAACCCTTCTCCTTCAGAACAGAAGTGTATTAAGTACAGAACAGATTTGCATAAGACTTCTTAAGAGAGAGAGAGAGAGAATGAGATTAAAAATGCCCCTAACACACCTGAAATACATGCTAGCAGTCAAGAACTCTGAAGGAGGAAAATGGGATGCTTAAAAATGTAATGAACTCCTGTGTGTTGCAGTAATAAAGAAAAAGAACAGAATTTTCAAAAACATCCAGGGGAAAGAAATCAAAAGACTAAGTAAGGTTTCTGAATAACAGAGAAGGGGAAACAACYACCAAGGACTTAGGCATAGCAAAATTCCTGTGTAAATACTTCYCTTTGTACTTTTAATAGGAAAGAATCAGAAGCAGAGATGTAYTGGGAGCAAAATCCAAGAAACCAAAGGGAAAATGTAAAACTAATCTTCAGTAAAGGGAATGTAAACATATACTTAAGAAAAGTTAACCAGAGAGGACTTCAGGATCTGAAGGTCTTTGCTCCCTGGGACAAGGAACTAGCAGAGACGTTAGCAGGGGACATCTGACAGATTTTGCAGAGCAAGGCTCCACTACCCAAATGTTGAACAAAATGTAGTGCTCGAGTTTAAACAGAGAGGAAAGGATGAGTGACCGGGACATGTAAACTTTTAACCTGGCTTTTGTTCCAGGTGAAGAACTTGAAAGGATCACAGAGGAATTAATTTATGAGAACTGATGGAGTGGAAAGCATCTCGGCAGAGTCGGCCTGGGTTTGCTGAACTCAGGCTAACGTTACCGATCGACTTTTTCCACATACTAAATTGGGCAAAAAAGGATGAGGTAAAATTAATCTGGACTTTAGCAAGATGTTTTGATCTAGTTGCAATCAGAAGAGCCACTGAGATAATGGAGATGAATTGCTGGCTCAAGATGATGATATGGTGGATGGTGATCAGTTTTCAGATAGAGTATTATCGGGCTGAGTCATGGTTCAGCTCAGCCAGCACTGTACTACATAATCTCTAATGATTTTAAGGCATTGATTAATTTGGTCTTGATCAAATCTGTTGTTGGAATTGGGAGCAGCAATAAATAATTATTTCCTTAGAGTTGATGTTACATACATTAAATGTGTCTGAGGAGGATTCTGGGTCTTGACGGAGCAGCAGTTATGAACTCTTATGTCAAGGAATGGAAGAGATGGTGAGTCACAATTTATAAATCCRTTTTTTAAGTGTTATTTAGAAAATGATTACAAAGATAGTGATGGGGGAAAAGCAGTGGATAAAGTAGGGGAAGAATACACATAAAAAGGCCATTGAAAAGCCAGTTTTCTCCTGTGATGAATACATGCGGACATAAGTTATGCTTATTGCATAGTAATGTGTACCTGCACGAGCTGAGTACAAACGCTACCAAGCAGGAGTGCCTGCAGTTTCTCACCACTTTCAGGAGCGTGACAGACTGCTTGCGATACCAAGTGGGAGAATTCAGGTCAGCAACATTCCTGATCTAGAGAGAAGCTTCAAAGAAATTCTAAATTGCCTCAATTATATTTAGAATACCACAAACTATGCTTTTTATGTCCAAGTGGATTTTTTTGTAAATGACATCACAAAGGGAGAAGAGGTTCATGAAATGGAAATTTAACATGAAATGCAGATTTCCCTAGTCGAGATGGAATTGAGCCTTCCTTCTCCACAACAGCCCTACAAAAGCTCTACTTTGCCTGCCAAMAACACCATTCCACATAGCCCCATCCTTTATGCTCCACTATAATGCCCAGGCTGGGATTTAGAGAAGAACAAAGTGTATTACTACTTGGAGAGTGAAATAATTAATTTGCACTTGTGTAGGGGGAAGGTTCAACAGTGCCTCTTGCAACATCCTGATGTTGTTACTCCTGTGGTGGGTTTCAGATGCTTCTCCGCAGGTAAGGAACAGTCTTCTGCACTGTTGGTCTTATCGTTTCCCATGCAGGTCACCTTTCTGGTGTGCTGGGTACCCCCAGAAGAGCAGATAACAGCTCACAGGAGGCACTAATCACTGTATGAATACTCTGAACCAGCCGTGCTTTCTTACAACTGGATCAGTTTGGTGGGGGAAAAAGCCTTTCAAAACCAGAAATGCTGGCAGTAGCAAAGTTATGCTGATTTGCCTCAATATGCTCATTCAGAAATCAATCATTCTGGTTCCAGTCCAGATCTGCTGGAACTGGAATACTAATTTTTGTTGTCTGATGTTGTCTTGATTTTTCCTTTTTATATACAAAATTTTGTATTCCCATCCCTCTAACAGGATGTGGTTTTAGTTTTTCCAGTCTCCTCTGCCTGGCAGGAAACCACATCAACCTCTCTGTATTTAGTGTAAAAAGAGATTAAAGAATAAAGACTGTGGCTTTAGCCAATATTTTGCCATGACTTACATTCTCAGAGGTTGCTACTCAACAGTAGGTACCATTTCCAGAGTATTTCTCCCTGCTTTTTTAGTGTCTTTTCTMCAGGAAAATGAAGAACAACAACAACATTTTCTTTTGGAGTGTCTGCCATCCTGACAACAAAAGAGAAAGAAACCAAGCTGGCTTTATTTTAGCAAATTAACCATATGCCTGACATCAGTGGGAGATGTGCCCCGTCGAGAGAAAAGAATAGCCCCTGATTTTATGGAGATCTTTGCCAGGCTATGGGCTTGGCTTCTGATCTGCACACTGAACTTTTATCAATGCTTACAGGTTTGTCAGAACTTTTCCTCTATGCTTATGCCGATAAATACCAAAGCAGATGAGAAAAAGAAGAAACATTGTTTTAGCCTTACCTCCATAGAGGGGACCTATAACATAGTATAGTATAATATAATATAATAAAATATAATATCATAAAAATGGAATAACATAATATAAACATAATATTACAAGATTATGGTCCAAAACATGGTGATGTTCCACATTTCTCGATACAGTTGAAAGACAGAAACCTCTCCTTTTCCTACCTGTTAGAATAGACAATCCAAAGATTCTGACCCCAGAAACATTTGTGCACATGTTTAACTTCTACTGCTAAGAGTAATCAATCCTTTCCACTGGCCTCATCGCATATTTAAAGTTGAGTATAAGACCAAAGAATTCACAAGGCCAGAAATATGAGTCAGGGTTTACATGGAGAGAACTGAGGTCCAGAGGGATTAAGTGAGTTGCCAGGAAGTGACTATATATCAGAAGTAAAATTGAATTCAGACCTCTGAGACCCAGTCATCCAACTAAATCACAAGAGCACATTTCCTCTATTTAATCGTTAGATAAAAAGTGAGATTGAAGAAAAACTTAACTTCAATTTGTTTGGAAACATTTTTGCCTCCATTTTTGGGCCAGATTTCAAAAGTAGTATCTATTTTCTATACCTAGACCTATCAAATCCAGAAGGGTAAATGCCCAGGGAAAGTGCCAATGGAAGACTGTGATTTTCTGCTTGCTTGTTGTTTTTTTTCTTTCCCCCCTAAAAATAATTCCTAAAATAATCTAAAATGTCTGTTGTTTATATCTCAAGTAGACAACAGTTTGAAATATGCATACCTGTTTCTAGCGAGTTGGAATCACAATGCAACTATGATTTTATTACCATATCTTTTGTTCTCTGGGTTTCTATTTCAAGGGGTTGATCAAAATTAATGTGGTCTCTCTACCCAATGGCATTTATTTTGGTTATAAGATTAGAAATGTAAATTTGCAATGAAAGAAGAAAATAGGAAGCTGTTTTTAATGAATATTTTACACATGACTAATTAACAGAATCCCCTACAGGAATTTGGAAGTAATAAGGAATTGACTGAAAATAAATTAAAAATTAATAAAGGGGTCTCCAAACAACTTTGTTTATGAGCATTACCAGTTGCATTCTTAGTTATGAATATTTCAAGCTGCTTTGATATTCAGGATGTTTTATTCTTGGAGTGTTCATAATTTTAGAGGTGATTAGACAAAAAAAGAACAACAACACAAAACAAAATGTCTTGAAATGATAAAACCTACCTGGGGAAAACTTGGTAATGTACAAATAATGGCTTAATATCCATTGTTTTTTTCTAATAATACCTGCAGTATGATGTTCCTCTTAATCTGCAGCTTCTAAACAGAGTGAACAGAAATGCTCAGTAATTCATTGAGAAAAATGAAAAACTTTTCCAAGATACTATCTTAAGACAAGAACTGCAGACACGCAGCTGAGCATAGTCATTAATAATTGTTAGCTGAGCCTGGAGAGGGTCTTTGGTGTATGCGCGGACTGTTGCAACAATCAGAGCCGGTCCAGCAGCAGTTTGTGGATGAGGGTGCAGCATCAGAACTAGGATGCCAGGCAGCCATGGATGAAACCTGTACAAATATACTTAGCTAATGGTAGAAAGCATGGCTACCACTTAGCTATTCTGTTCCTATTTTCTCTACTAAATCTATACATCAAAGTGCATTGCAAGACAATGGGACAAAAAAAGTCTTCCCTTTTTTTACAGTATATCTTCATTTATATCAGTATAGCAGAGGGGGAAAAAAACCACATGAATGCCAAGTGTTCTCATCTGTCTGTAATATTTTAGCTTGCTAAACATCTTTGAAATAAAAGTGAAGTGCTTTAAATTCTGTGGTATTGCCTCTGATACAAAAACTGATATGAAAACTTCCTCAGAGAACCTAAGCTAAACCATCCAACACCTTTAGCTGTGGAAGGTCAGAACATGAACCTGAAGAATGGAAAAGAAAAGGTAATAAATGACCACTTCAAAATAAATAAATAGATCCACTTCACTGTTAGATGATACGAGATGATCCGATCGATCTAGGTATCCTAATACCAAAGACAAATTACAGCAAAACTAGAATAAAATAATAAGCATTGAGTGAGGTTTTTTTGTGGTGTTTTGGGGTTTTTTTTTGTTGTTTTTGTGTTTGTGTTTGTTTTTTTTTTTTTCCTTCAAATTCAAACCAAAATGAAACCATGGCAGATTTTGCACAGCTGGACATTTCTTTCTTTCTGAATTTTAAGGACTGAAACCTCTTCTTGGGTCATATGCTATCACCGGGAATGGAGTTCCAAAAAAGTGACACAGAGGATTTTTTTTTTTTTTTTTTTTTAAAAGCAATGGTGCTTCCTGAAGATATCAAATGTTCATAGAGAAAATACTTGGGGATGTATCTTAAGAAGTAAAGAGCCAACACATTTCGTGTAATCTGTGAAGACTGCATTAAGTTCCCTTAATGAGAGCTTGAAGACCACTGCCCAGAACAAAATGATTGGCATAGTATTTTTGTGAACTTATCCCCCCAGAGTAAGTGTCAGTAAAAAATGTCTTTGTCGTAGTAGTAGTAGTAATAATAATAATAATAAAAAATAGATTTGTCACATACAAAAAAGAAAAAGTCACACACCTTAATGTAGGAAATTCTAACTTTTCACATCAGTGGCACAGTTTCTCTGTAAAGCAGAGCTAAAAGTTCTTTCCCAGCTAAGTCCCTGTGAAGTGTTTGGGCATGTATCAGTCCCATTCTGCTTCAGATTCCAGGGAACCACATCTGCCAGAGGGTGCATGTCACTAGTGTTTGATGGCTCTCTTCAAAGGCTGTTATCAGACAAGATGCATATGTCATCTCAACTCTTGCCCCCCACCCAGGTAGACAGATGAATAGCAAGAGGATGCTGCTACCTCCTGTGACAAAATTTCCCTGATCGAAAACAAGATTAAAAAAAAAAAAATTATGAAAAAGCAATTCCACCTTCTTTCAATTCACTAATGGCTTCTACACTTTCACTGCCACCTGAGAAGTCTAAGGCAGCTTAAATCATGAATTAGCAGATAGGGTGTGAGCTCCTTCCTTGGAAAAAATCTGTAGTTCTCTTGAGAGTAAAGAAAATGGTGACTCCATCATGGTCAAATGCAAAACTCCCCTTAAAGTCGGTAAGAACCCATTACATTTCAGGCATGGCAGTTCTCATCATAAAATTACAAGTTTCTGCTCCATGTTCTGCTCCAAGCTTCTGCTCCAGTTTCTAGTGCATGGAGGCACTAGAACTTCTCCATCACATAGGGGAAGACCATGTATTTCCCTGATCAAGGGAAATTCCCTGATTAGCACAGACTAATTAATTTTGTTTAAGCTTTCTAAAATAGAACAACTTCCCTGTGTCTTTCAGGATGAAGCTTACAAAAGTCATGGACATTTTGCAATAAGATTTGGCCTTAGGCACACTCAGATGAAACCTGGGAAAGCTCCTAAGCCCCTGAATTCTTATCTGAGCATCATGATCTTCAGATATCATGTGTTAGTAGTTTAAAATAACACTATGTGCTCTTGAAAAGCCAAGGAATTCTCTCCACTTGTGAAGACACTGGTTAGTCTCTGGTCTCTTTTTCCAGTGCTCTCATCTAACAAAGAACCAACTAAATAAAAGTTCGAACAGTTTTCACCAATCTGTAAATGTGATGTGTTTCTTAAAAATAAGTAACTGATTATGATGATTTAACTATCACTAAAAGCTTTTAAATAAAACCTAAAATATATCCTCATTGTAAAAAGAAACTACAGTTTCCGAGGTTTATTGATAAGGCTATTTATTAAGGACTTCTGAGCTGATTTGATCTTTTGAAGACAAGCTCTGAACAACATTTGTTGGATACTCATTATATTCTCCACAGCCTCTAGTTCATTTTTCCCCTTCCTACCGGAAATACTTTTTTTTTTCTTTTTCTTTTTTGGAGGTAGAAAATCACCTTGGGTGTTTCTGACTGGTTTGCAAAGACTAGACCAAAAAATGGCTGAAATTTAAGTATCAATAGCTGCCAGTAAACGTTGGCAAGGACTCCAACCATTGGCAAGAACTTTTTATTGAAAGAAATAACACTCGTCTTCTTGTTGGGAATTAACGCCTGTAGCTGCAGTAAGAGCGGAGCCGTGTGGCAGGAGCTCACCGGGAGCACGGTGTAACCATCAGCATTAATAGGGCTGCGGTGCTGGAGGAGTCGGCAGGTAGTGAATGAACAGCTGGGGAACAGTTTGATTCACAGATGCTTCAATATTGCTAGAAAGGCCTGTGGTGAAATTCATGGATGTTTTACAAATAACAAACCCATAGCTATTCCAGCTGTGAATAGTCAAGTTGCAAATAACAGTTTGAGGGTCCAGGCCAATTTTCCCCAGAGCTACAACATATCATAGCGGATCGCTATGTGGCTCTCCAACACATTTTCCCCACAGGAGTGGTGGAAGGAAGGAGCTGCAGCCTCTCCTCCCCTCCCTTTAGCACCCCAGACCATGCAGAGTTCCCGTCACATGGCAGGGAAGCGCCAAATTCAGCTGCATCTTTACACAACCAGCCGCCAGATTGTAAAAATGTTGAACATCAAACCTTTCAAACCATTCTACCAAAGAAGTAAACTTTTCCTTTAGGTAAAGGAAAAGCCAAATGAAAAGATCAAATACAGTTCCTGACTGACACCTTGCAAGATTCCTTTTTTAAAAAACAAAAGAGCAATTTGTATATCTTTTCTAAGGTTTTGATGCACAAAGTCCTGAGAAATCTCTGGCAAAACTTTCTCACAAGACACGTGTAACAGGGAGTAAACAATAAACCAGACTTCTCATATTGTTTAGTGCAAGAAAACTGGAAACAAACAGAATAAACAGTGACAAGTAAATGAAATTTTTGAAGTCTCTGAGGTATAACTTCCTCAGGTTCTCATCTTACAATGAGTCTGCATAGCAGATATTACAGGGTCCAACTCTATAATTCATATTTATAAAACAGGAGCAGGTAGGTGATCAGTAGAGGTAGTAATAATTTGCACTAGCTGTTGTGGAAATACTTACAAATTATAATTGCAATGTTCTCTTATTATTAAATAAGATAAATTATTAAATGCTGGAAAATGGCATGCAAAACAGGCTTATAAGAACATACTAACCATATATACACCGAGTCATGCTCCATGGAAGCAACRTAATTCCTTTCCTAGAAAAATAAAAATAAGGACTAGTAATGATTTGAAAAGCAGAAGTCTGTCTGTGTATAAAGAGCTAGAGATTATAAAAAACAGATTGAAAAATGTCTTTAATTGACATTTCTAGCATCTGTTTTCTTTTCATCTTCAATTAGGAGCCAAATCCAAAGAAAAGAAGTGTTTTGGCTCTGAGTCAAGTTAGATTTTTCTGGCTTTAGTTCATTTTTATCAAGTGCAATTTTACTGACTTCTATTTATTTATTCATTTTTATGGCCCAGTGTTTTTGTAGCACATTTTTATCTTGCATATGTGGGTGAATTTTATATAAGTAATATGCATTAATATTTCCACTAAAAGCTATAGAAATGACATGAAACTCTGACATGCCTTCCTCCCCCTCCTCCCCCTCCCCCCCCAGACCAGCAGTAATATGTGGCAATTATTTGAATCCATTGTCTCTAATGCATGAAGAGTCTTGAGTCCTGGCACAAGTAACGATCAGAAATAATTTAGTCTTTTACTTCAGTCTCCCAGCAGAACTCTGCCTACAACAAAATGAACATGATTTCCTTCCCTATCACGAATCTAACCCCTAATATGTTTGTCTCTCTGCAGACACTACCCTATCTTCTGTCCTTTCCCCAGACTTCCTACTTGCACGCTGTCAAGACCAACAACTCAGGCTACTTTTGACCTGGTGGGTACTTCACCTTCCTCTGGCTGGTTTTCTGAAGCCTAGTCCACTCACAGCCATCCCTCTCAAAACTTCTGGGGATGCAGGTAGTGAACTACCACTGACCACAGCGACGGCTGTGGTGGGTCATGAATCCCATTAGAAATATTCCAAACTCTCTGGAGCTCTACAGATCAAAATTCACACCCTAAATCAATTCAGGGGCCCATAAGAAACCAGTACCTATTATCTACTTACTACCTGGAAGCCTTGCTAAATGGGCAGCCTCCTGCATACAACAGTTTAAATATGATTTAGCTAAGATACAGCTGTGTGTTAGTTCCTTGCAGAAACTAAGGTTGGGATCAGAGAAACAGGATCCTTATTTAAAAAGAAAAGGTCATAAGATGTGAGCAGGTGCCAAGCAATTTTTGTCTTTAATGACAGTACAGTGACAAGGACAGAGCTTTTTAAAACAAAACCAACTATTCACTGGAGCAGTGAGTTCAAATAAGGTATATTTTATTGCTTTTTTTCCTTGTTGCATTACCCAGGGACTGTAATGTAATTTGCTAGTGCCACCTGCCCTATTCAAATACATTAAAATAAGGATTCTTGCTGTTTTCTGAAAAACATAGCCACTTTGTCCTTTGATCTCAAACTTGTATTAAAAATCATGTTTGGATGTTTGATTTGTTTTTACAATGAGTAGGCAGGCAGTGTTTTGCAATGGATTTCCATAATCAGATATTCACTTCTATCATTCACGTTTAAATAAAGTATAAAGTGTTGGCATGGAGGGAAAGTACAAAGCTATTTTAAAATGAARCACACTGATTAAAAATGAATAAATATGTTCAAATAATGAATCTGACTATAAAAGAAGCCAAAATCTACATTCCAGTGGAGGCAATGTATGAGGAACACAAACGTTTACCTTAAGTTTCTATTTAACTCTACTGACAGCTATTCTCAGTAACATTGAAATAATGATACACCCCTTTCATTCTCTTTCCTTTATGTATGTGCATATATAGATATGTATTATATGACAGATAGGTACTAGTACTGGTGTTTCTTCTGAAAACTTAAGTCTGATTCAAACCTCAACACAGCAGCCTGGGAGACTGAATTACCTCATCTTAGTGTTTTCAATGAATGGTATTTCTGTGCTCACAAGAGCTGAATCCCAGGAATTAAACTGAGTGAGGTTAAGTGCTTACACCTGTCTTGCCTGGGACCATCCCCCTTTAGTACCATAGTAAGGTCTTTATAAGAGATAAGTAAGCCCTAAAAGCACTTTCATGGAAGACCTTTGAGCATTCAAGTACATCAGATCAGGGCTGGAATGTGTAGCTTGCTGACCAAGTCCCTTTCTCTCATAACATTAAAGTATTTCTTTTCTATTTCATGAACAGTCCTTGAAACAGCTCCTTTATCCACTAAAAACTATAGCAGAGTCCATTAGACTGTCATATGAAATCGATTGGGCATTAAACTGAAAAATCTATGTTTAAAGTCTTGCCTTCGTGCAAACTGGCTTTACACCTGAACTGACCTATAGCAAATAGTCAAGACCCTCAGAAATGATATGATGGACCATTGTATAAATGGAAACTTGCAATCGATCAGAAGAGTTTGCACTTCGTTGATCAGCTAAGATGAGAAAAAAGATCTGTAAGTGCAATTCTGAAAGTCAGGGGAATTCTTACACATCTTGTTTACCTGGAGCAGAAACTAAAATGCCTGGATTCCTCAACACTGTGGAACTGAATTTAAATATTCAGCAAATCATTGAAATACTGCCCTAAAACAATATGTAGCCAAAAGCTCAGATAAAAGAAAGAGCTAAGCATCTGTCTGTCATGAGCATTTCTGAACTGTTAACATGTAGTAAAAACAGCTTGCATTTCACACAAAGAAGTGTATTAATTTTTGCATAAATATTGGCAATTCTAAAGGTACACAGTAGGTATAAATGCTACATACTTGCCAGCATGAATGATTTTATCAGACATATATAGCAGTTAAAAAGATATCTATCAGAAGAAACAGGAGAATTTCATGTAAAACCTGTATAAGCAATAGGATTGGATTTTGGCCAGTAGCATCTTTTTTCCAGCGCCTTATCAAGTAGAAAGCTCTCCTTCCTGGTGAATGGTACACTGAGGGAGGAAGGACGGCAGGAAAACAGAGCTCTGTAAATACAGTGAATGGTTTATTTTATAATGGCGTGTTGCTAATGACTCCCGAGTTAAGATTGGGTTGAGATTTGCATTTAAATCAAGGCTGAAATCCCCTTGTTTCACACTTTAATGGTTGAGTAGTCTCTAAATTTGGCACAGTAAACTTCAGAGGAGAATTTTCCTCGTTATGTTCTTTAGTAAATATTTACTATGTAGTTATTAAATATTTGCAAAGGAAAGTTGCAAAGGAAACAGCTTTTCTTTTGTGTCTCATTTTCTTGGGTTTTACAGTCCTCAAGCCCAGCAAACTTCACAAATACGTAAGTACATATATGTGTACATACACCCTTACATCCCTTCACATATCTTTTAGCTGGTAACTTACTGTCAACATAGACCATTCTAGAAATTCTGAATTAAGCACAAACCGCTGTTTTGCTAAACCAGCTAACCTACTGGAGCTGTATGTAGAGGACACCCTTCATCCAGGCTCTTGTTCTGGTGAAGATAAGTCTCTTGTCCCTTGGGTTCACTAGTCCTTTTTGTCTGTGTGGAGCCAGGCAGCTCATCACATATATAATATTATTATTTTTGTGTGTCGTGGTTTAACCCYAGCCAGCAACTAAGCACCACACAGCCGCTTGCTCACTCCCCCCACGGTGGGATGGGGGAGAGAATCGGAAGGTTAAAAGTGAGAAAACTCGTGGGTTGAGGTAAAGACAGTTTAATAGGGAAAGCAAAAGCCACGCACGCAAGCAAAGCAAAACAAGGAATTCATTCACTACTTCCCATCGGCAGGCAGGCGTTCAGCCATCGCCAGGAAAGCAGGGCTCCATCACGCGTAATGGTTACTTGGGAAGACAAACGCCATCACTCCGAACGTCCCCCCCTTCCTTCTTCTTCCCCCAGCTTTTATATACTGAGCATGACGTCACATGGTATGGAATACCCCGTTGGCCAGTTGGGTTAGCTGTCCTGGCTRTGCTCCCTCCCAGCTTCTTGTGCACCTGGCAGAGCATGGGAAGCTGAAAAGTCCTTGACTRGTAGACTACTTAGCAACAACTAAAAACATCAGTGTGTTATCAACATTATTCTCATACTAAATCCAAAACATAGCACTATACCAACTACTAGGAAAAAATTAACTCTATCCCAGCTGAAACCAGGACATTGTGTTAAAGCTTGCTGTTACAATCATGGATTTTTATGATTGCATACTTTGATCCATACAAATGGTGCAATCATAACAGTAACGGGAAAATAACACTCTGTTTTGTTGTAGAGATGCGTAGCAAGGTGACAGAATTAGAGAACCCACCCACAGCTAATCATAAGGACTGGAAAAGTGGGTTGTGAAATTGGATAGAATCTGAGTCAATTATGTAGTTCATTCATTCCTACTCTGAAGCTTTTCTTTGCAGACCTGCTGTTAGCCTCATAACTCCTTCACTTATTCCCCTTTTTTATTCCAATGGCCAAAATCCCCGCTGCAGGACAGCCCCTATCCAACGGGCTTCATCACTCTGATGCAAGTTGTTTCCTTTGTACTAAGCCAGAAGAGATTCACCAGACTCAAGCCAGGGAAGAGGTGAGGATTTGAGTTAGACTAGGTTAAGAAATCTAAGGTTTAAGGTGGGGAGGGTTAAAGATGAGGCCAAGGAGAGAAATAATAAATCAAATGCCAGCAGAATATTAGGTAACTTCAGAGCTTATTTGCCTTTCACAGCTTGCATTACTGGGATGTACAATCCAATAACCCCATCCATCGAAAAGAAAACAAACAACAAACCTGTATGGACTTCATACAGTATAGCAAATATTTGGCTTAATGTGTAATATTACAATTGGATTATGAACGAAGGGTGGAATTTCTCTTTGATTAAGTAGAGCTGGATTAGTAAAGGAGCAGACTCAGATCAAACAGCTTGTGGAAAAAATTAACACAGTTCTTGAGAAGCATAGCAACTAGCAAAAAATGAGAGAACAACATTTAAAGAGCACAACAAATAGTTCCTGACTTCAGAGGGAGAGGGAGACAGTCAGCCTCCAAAGAGCAGTGAACCTAGGGTGCAAGTGAGAGATTGCCACATCCTGCCCCATGAGAAGCAGCACTGAAAAGCTGTGTGCTGGAGGGATTTTCTCCTGTGTCCATCATGTTTCCTCCAGTTCCTCCACTGTTCTTCTGTGTGAAAGACCCTTTTTTTCAATTACATAAAAGGACAAGAAGAGATAAAAGCTGGGTTCAGGAAGTTATGCTGCCCAGATAATGACCCTTTCTTTGTTAAAATTCCTAAATGTGAAATCCCAAAGAGAACAAATTCAGCCTCTCATCTTCTATTTCCCTTCCTCCTTTTGTTCCTGTTGCTGTCAGTCTCTTTGACACATTCTTCAAACACTCCCTATCAACTCTAATATTTCCCAAGAAGGAGACTCTTTTATGTTCTTCATCATCATGAAGACACCATACATTTCTTCAGGTCAATGAACAACTTTCTCTCTGACCATTCAACCTGACAAATAAATTACACTCAGACTTCAGAAGAAAATAATACATCTATGACCAAGATCAAACAAAAAACATACTAACAGTGATTCACCATGGGCCCTTTACTCATTTCAGTGTTACTGGAAATATAGCCTATCAATGTTAACTAACCTAAATATTTTTGTGCTTTTAAAATCAAATAGAAATTTTAAGATATCGGTTATCTCAAATCTAGAAAGCCTTTGATTATTCATCATGGCTTCCACTGATACAACAGCATTTAAAGAGAAAAGCTGCCAGGCCAAGCATAGACTAAATGAGTAACACGTGCAAATTATCCATCTGGGAGCCCTAACTGGCTGCAAAAGAGACACCACTGGTGCACTTTATGTGAGCACAAGCGACAATGAAGTGCTGCAGGTCATGGAAGGGAAAGCAAGCGACTATCAGAAAAGAGCCCGATGATATAGTATAGGCAAAGTAGTAGACAACTGAAGCAGTAAATATTTAGACCGAGGACTGTAAAGAAATATTTCCATGGTAACTGAATTTAAATTGTTTTGATGGAAACATTTGAAAATTATTATGGCTGCAACAAAAATTGCACTGTAGGTTTGTCCTGAAGCCTTTATTTAGGTAGGGGCTCACAATTTAATTCCTGTCCTGCATCATATACCAAAGAGACAGCTAAAATCAAGAAATGTTGCATGGTTGTCTTAATACTTGAAGGATTAGGGCCATAAAGGGTGTGGCATACACAAATAGGTAAATAATATGAATTTAAGAGACCAAGGTGAGTTATACGTGGGATTTTACAGCCTGAAGAACATTTCACTGAGATGTGTATAGCTTACCCAGCTACTGCATAGTATGTACGGCAAAGAAGTAGAAGTTAGAAGGACATAGGAAATTACCTATGAAAAACAGGACAGTCAGTGTCTCTCCTAAAGTACCTAAAAACTAAACAAGTTTTTAGATGTCATTTTCCGTAGTCTTATACAATATTACTGATAAATAAGCATTTTGTTTGTTTTACAAGAACAACTGTGTTAACCTGTAACCTGAAAAAATTCCTATTAAATAATCAATATTATATAATTCCTGAGCTGAACCAGAAAAACTGTCAGTTAAATACAGGCATTTCACACAGCTAAAAACAGGTAAGTGGAACTCCCAAAATACTAGAAAGGACTTAGCATCAGATATTGCATCTTCCTTCAATAAGAACAACAATAACAAAAAACCCCAGTGATTCATAGTCATGCAGAGATGCTCAGCTGCTGAAACATGCTTTACTGCTATTTTTTGTCCCATAAAGATTTTGAAGATGTAAATCTTCATGAAACTTTTTAACTCCCAGAGATTTTTGAGTAATTTGTACTTTAAAGAGACTTTTTTATTTTTCTAATATTTTCCAAACTCTGGAACTTCTATTTTTCTTCTGTGCACAGAAACATTAGCATGCTATAGAATCTGTGGGGTAGAAATAGTGTACAGAATAGACATATTTTGTGGGCAAATTTTGAACTACCGAGAGATGGAAATTCAAACTTGTCAAAGAGTTAGTTGTCTGGCACTATATATAAGATGGTTTCTGCTCATATTTTAATAATCAAATAATTCTGTTAGCCCATCTCACCTATTGCCTTTTTCAGATCAAGCTTTCTACCTTGTGATAGTGTATTTTTGCCTTGTTAAGTAAAATAATATTTTCCACACCAAAACTCACACACATGGAATCAAATCTGGAGTTGAAAAAAAAGTGTTGAATAATAAATTTGCTAAAAAACCAACTAAACAAACAAAAAAACCCTTCTTGAGTGAGAGGAGAGAACCTATTAGCAAATGCAGGCTGACTTACGCAAATAGTTTCAGCCAAAAAATGAAACAATTTGTTTTGACATCTTTTGAAACTGAAATGTTCCATTTTGGAAATGTCAGAAGCTTTCACTCTGACATTTTATAAGTGAACCTTTCTGAATTTTTATTTTGAAATTAATTTTTCATTTGAAACAGACTCAAATGAAAATGGATTAAATAAACTAGAAGGGGGGCAGAATATTTTGCTTGCGGTAAAAGAAAAGAAATTTTTTGCTTATCTTAAAGAAAACAAATAAAAGGAACATTTTTCAGTTTTCAGTATTCCTGGACCTATAATTTTTCTGTAATTTTTAGTTTGCTGTTAAATCTATGACGTACTCAGTTATAGTCAGAACCTAAAATAAATACTACGGTCCATTAACTTTCACTGGGCTCTATCACTTTACTTCAGCTGGACCACAGTGTTTATTGAATGAGCAAAACAGAATCCTCTATACTCTCTGTTTAAAAAGAAGACTGTAGAGAGAGAAAGGGAATGCTGTCATCAGCAGTGTGCGTGTGCATGCGTCCCTGACTGTCCATCCATCCCTCCCTCATAGCCGATTCCCCATTTTCCATCTGTTTAATTTGCTTAAGCAGTTAATTAATTTATAGGCAGCTTCTGTCAATAYATTTAGTTAGCAAGTAGCTGTCGCAGGAGTATCCCTTCTTACTAAAGAAGCCAAGGCAGCCAGAGACTAGTGGGGAGATGATTTTTAGTTGTCAGATGAGAGGAGAATTTAATGATGTAAATGTTGGTATTTTGTCAGAAATCCTGCTTTACATCACAGGAATAGGCACAGGACGTTGTATCTACCTTTTGCTTATGGTGAAAGGATAGATAGTCGTGTCCTCGGCGGAGCTGCCCACCAGAGAGGCGAAGGGCAATTTATTCCAGCATTTGCAAGGCCTGCTAAAAAAGGCATACCTGGGCAGGTTTTTTGCTCTTTATACCTTTTAGAGAAAAGTTCTAGAAACTGTCAATGTCCCTATGAACCATGAGTTGTTTTCTTTATGTTTTTACAGCAAAAGAGAAATTCCCTTATTGATTCTCTTAAGACCTTTCCTCCCGCTGAACTCTGGTCCCATTTGATATTCCATACTTTCCTATTTCATAGGTACTTTTGGTTCTCTCACTAGAGTGGGCCATTCATGCATGGAGACATTTATTGCCAAATCAGGCTTGAAATGCCACTGCGCTTTTGCTTTTATTAACCGCCTTTACATGATGATCATCATCTTGCTCGCTGTGACTCAGCACTGAGCATCAGTGATCTATGTGCCGCAGATCACTGCAGTTGGTGAAAGATTTGGGCTTTTTCCTCTCCTCCCTGATAATTGAGGCTTCACTTAGAGAGAGAGAGAGAAAATATTAACACCTGGAGACGAGGGAAAAACAAACAGAGCATTGTTGAGCTTCATTATAACTAAGAGCTTTAGTAAAGGGAACATCAGTGTAATTAGGGTGTAATCCAAAGCCCATTAAAGTCATTGGGAATCAGTCCACTGACTTAAATAGGCTTTGGATCAGGCCCATATTGCATATCAGAAGGCAGTGCTATCCGAGGGAGACTGCATTTCAAAGTGTGAATAACACTGCTGCAAACAGCTTTGCTGTTAAAAATTCCAGCTCTGTCACATTTTCTGTTGCTGGCATCCTCTTTTCATCAACATTTGTCTTGTAGCAGATTGTGGTTATTATTCTAAATCCAAAGTGCTTTTTGAAAAAGCATCATCATCATCGGGGCAGATCTGTTAACAGTTCTATAACACGGTGGGCATGTTACAGCGCAGTAATAAAAAGACACCCTGGAAACATGTCATTTTAATGTCCTATCAATTTTACAGACTTTTTAAATGTTTTGTAGTTCTGACCAAAACGGGCCCTGTAAGCAGAAAAAAAGGACAATTGGGGTCAGTTGCTCAGAATGCCTGAATGTTTTGTAGAAGCCCAGTGTCAAAAGGCCTCGAAATAACCATACATTTCTCCCCATGATGCTGCCAAGAGAGGGAAGGTGGGAGAAAGTATTCTAATCAATAGTAACAGCTTTGTCCCTAAATTCATTACTGTCATCGATCGCTGGCCCAGCTAATTATGGTGAATCAGGACAGGACAGAATGTTGCACTTGCTGAATTCAGGATGAAAGCAAAGGGAACGTGCTAAGGGAGCTGGTGGTAAACACAATCCCTTCACCAACTTCTAGCACACACCAGGGCGATTRCTTTCTTCTTTCTGTTTCCAGGTGGATAAACTTTCTTGTAGGAATTATGCCCTCTATCTGCCAGCTACACTTATCACCCCCCATGGGTAGGGGATCTGTGCAGAACCATCAAGCCCAGGAGGTGCTCAAGGCACCCCAGTCCCATTGTGCTGGGGAACTTTGCTTTCTGCTATATACCTCTATGGCTAATCCTACCTCGAACGTGGGAGTCATTGTGGGAAAGAAAATACAAGTCTAGATGGACCAGAAGGAAGGGATTTTCTGAGTTCTTTCTATGTTCCCACCTGATTTGCAGGACAGTTGTTTCCTGATTTCCCCTCACTATGCACATTTCCAGGACACTTCCAGAAGCTGTGTTTGTAGAAGAGGTGATATAAAGGTAAGAGAGTGATGCTTATTGTATGCCTAACCAGGGACTAGGGGATGAATGAAAAAACATTTATGAAAGAGAAGCAAAAAAGCAAGTAAGGTAGCTACTTAGCTTGACATAGGAAGGTGAGAATATACACTCTGCTCTATATCGTTCAATCTAAGAGGCAAGCAAAGGTGGTAGCTCTCTGGGGTTGAAGGCGGCAATGAGTGGAAGAGTCTATCAGGCTAACTCAAAGGAAATTGATGCAGCTCACAAGAAGAAAAATTTCTCTGGTGGGGGAGGTTGTACAAAGCCTTGAACAAATTAGCCTTGATACTTCAGGCCAAATGAGGTGATATTAATATTGCCAACTAATTTTCATTGTTGTCTTTTTTCATTAGTAGCTTTCAAAGAGATTTACAAAGGAGGTCTGTATCAATATCTGACATACAGACAAAGCAGAGAAACAGTACATGAACTACACTTGAAAAGCCCGGACACTCTTTGAACAAGCCAGGAAGAGGAGATAGAAATAATGGGGAACAGAAGATGCATTTCTTTTTCACCCATTTATGATACAATTCAAGATAACGATTAAATTAATTTATAAAAGCAGGATAATATTCCTTTATCAAATTCTGTCACTGGACTATTAAATCTTGGATATGAGAGTTTAAAAAAAAAACCCAAAAAACCTCTAGAAATGCTGTTGCTGAGAGCATGAAGTTTTGCTACTGGTAGCAAGTAATAAAATATGGGAAGCCAGGATGTAGAGAGTTTGCTATTCGTGTTATAAATATGCATCCTCCTTCATCCAGCAGAGAAGATAAATTTAAATTCTCAGTTCTTCAATCCAGCTGCATCATTTGGAATTAATTTCCCCGAAGAAAAAGCAAGGGATCAAACAAGGTTGATCTCTGTTACAGTCACTGAATAAAATTGAACTTGATGCCAAATATTAATAATCCTTGGGCATAACCAATGGTAGCAACAGCAAATTTCTGACTCCAGGCAAAATGTGTTAGCTCTTATAAAAAGGCTTGGATTAAATTTATGATCTGATTTGCAGATGAAGCATCTAACACAGTTATATTCTGATGAACTCACATGTCAGAAACAGGACATCTTTTCTTTTACCAGAATGTTTTGTTATGACACCCACTGTCCATCTTGGAAGAAGATAAATAAGAGTTTGCACTTCTGTAGCTACTTTCTTCTGAAAACACCAGAATGACTTACAAACATTACTTCACTTATTCAAACAAATGAAGACTGGATAATTACAAACTGAAATAAAACTGTCCCTGGTGTGAAACTCAGAAACAACCCACTAAAATGTAGTCAGGCGGGAAGTTTACTCTCCAGTGGAAACAGCGATAGCAGTTAGGAGATACACTCTGGACATACTTTTATGCAAAGTGGTCAAGACCTCAATTTCACATTTTGCATTAAGATTCACATTCAATAGGTTATTACCCTGAATACTTTCCTGTATCTTTAATTTAATGATAACCAAATACGGAAATGATGCTCATTGAATAACCAGTACCACTTCCTACAGCATATTTGCCCATTTAGAAGGTCTGACAGGACTACAGTAGAAAGTGGCATAACAAAATGTTATCATATTGTGAAGTGAAGGAAATAAAATAAAATTAACACCAATTTAATTTTGAATACAAGTGTCCACAATAAGTTCTTAAAGTGATTTAATTCCTCTATTTGAATGGCTAATTCAGATTAATTTTCTGGTAATCATGTAGACAAGCTCTTATCCAATAGTGGTTGATTGATAGTCTTCTCACTTCTGGGAAAGGGTTTCAATGACAATTTAGAAACAAGGAAAGACGTTAATTACAAATGTGATGTGTGAAGAAAGTTTGGTTATGTTTATAGTAAAGCTTTGGAAAGAACTGCTTTTTGTTATTGGTAACAAAAAAAACCAAAACAAACCAGAAATTCTTATTTTATTGGCCAAACCCATATATTTATGAGCAAAAAAGTAAAATAAATCACCAGAGACTCAACAAAACATTTTGTTTCTATTGAAATAGCATTTCTTATTCTGAATTTTCTTTTTTTTAATAAAGATTTTTTTCCCTACAGAAGACTGACATTTTATTTTAAAAGTCAAAGTGAAATGATACAGCTTGCTTAGAATTCTCCTCTTCTCTGAACACAGAAAATGAGTTTGCCAAATATTTGGGTTGAATCTGCAACTTTGGAAGAAAAAAGTTTCAGCCAAAAAAAATAAGTGTGCAGCTCCAGGTTGTGAAAGAAGTGCCCATAAGAATGAGCAAGGCTTGCACAAGTTACCTGCTTTATCTATTAACTGGATAATTTAACTAGGAAGCGGCAACAAGAGGATTACATCCAGATTACTTTAAACCAATACTAAGATCAACAGTCGTGGGCAATATAGAAGGAAGTGGGTGAATTATCACATGCTTCTTGAACTTTGAATAAAAATCAAGGGCAGGAACTAAATGTATCAACATGCAAAGCTTTGAAGTATGGTCAAGTCAGAGAGCGATCATTTTGTAATTTTAAACAATTTTGATTTCCATTAAGGGCAACTTTCACCTTCTATTTTATCCACTCTGAAACAAGCTGTTTGTATCACGGTGTTAGGCGTTGCCCTTTTAGAAATGAAATTTTATCTGTCAGATATTAGCGGAATATTAGTATGTACCCACATTCTCACACCACATACGTACTGGCATTCTCAAAATGATTTTGTGAAGAAAATATTTTAAGCCATACTTAAACAGAACAAAATAAAATGAGCTTGTATCTATTCTGTGTATAACAGAAATTTATTTTAATATTACTTCGAAGCACATACATCACTTGCACATAGTGCTTCCTTTGGATTTTCTGCAAACTCCGTCTCTCCTCTAGCAAAACCAACAAATACAGAATATTGCTACCCAAAAGCACATGGATCATAAAATGTTGTGTCTGATGGACACATGTGTCTGATGGTATCATGTGTTGAATGGCTGAATTGGCATACTTCCATAAGCTGGTTTGGGTAAATCCTTTTATTCACTGTGCTTTGCTATTAGCATCTTTGAGTTTTCTGTCCTCCCAGCATTTTGTTTTTAATATTAAGAGACCTGAAGTAATTTACCTACACTTATCTACAAAAAGACATGGTAAAGGGACTAAGATGGAGGTGGAGGAAAAAACACACCAGGCATCTTTCATTTGCTATTCAGCAGCATTCCCTTTTAAGAGGACTTCGCTGTATTTCAAAAAGGCAGTACTCTTGCAAGAATGTATAAAAAGACAACTTCACCTTCCTGCTTTCTTAAAATGTTTTCCCAAGGCAGCTGAAGGAAACTAGTAAAGATAGAAATATAATTGTTTTGATTTCAATAAAAGTAACCAATTTCACCTCTCAGGTCAGGTGTTATGGTGTGATAATACCATTTAGATGCAGAGTCATTTGTAAAGCAACAAGCATTTTTATAGCCTAAGGAACAGCAGTCCAGCTCTTTAGCTGGCATAAATCAGCACAGTTTCACTGAAGCAAATGGAGCAACTCTGATTTACATAAGCCGAAGACATGGTCCTTTATTTCTCAGAACCACATTTCGTAATATCCTGAGGATACGTTTTGAAATAAATAAATAAATCAGTGCTGTGTTATTCACCTGGCAAACTTGGCTTGCTTTGTTGAGCTAAAACTCGAGCACACCCCTTACGGTAGGCAGGCACTGTCAGCTCACAATTTCACAGCAATACCAACAAATCTTCAGTTTGACTCAAGAATATTATGGCAACCATTTCCCCACCCCAGATCTCTCTCATGGAAGAAAATAAAATTGATACTTAACACAAGAGTTTCTTCTGAAGAAATTGGCCATTGGATCGACATCTCATGCTTGCAGAGAGCGTGAGACTCAAAATCCTACTGTAATTAGTGTTTGATGAAGATGGAACACCCAAAGCAGGGCAAAAGCAAAGAAAAATAGAAGATGACTTTTATAAATAAAACTGGTTTACGCTGGTTCTCAAGTGCTATAATTTAACAATATAAGAATTTTCTATACTAAACACCAGGAAGTATGTGGGAGCCCTTGGTAATTCCCCTCAGGCCCACCTGTATCCCATACTTTAAATTAAGGAGAGAGAAAAATACATTGGTTTAAATTTTACAACAATTTTGGCCTGAAGCAAACCACACATTTTCCCCAACACAAATCAGCTGCATTTAATTCCCCAGACAGCTGGCATGAACACAGCCTCTCCACAGGACACCTGAATTACAAAATTAGCACATTCAGAACTCTAAATCACATTCCATTACATTAAGCCCTAAGGTCCAACGTTACAGAGAACGAGAATAAATTGCAGAACTTCTCCTGAATTAACCCTCTTAGCACACTCTCAAAGTTAAATTGCCCTTTCCTCCCCTTTAAAGAGACATGGAAACTTAAACACTCCCTCCTGCCCTTTCTCATCTATTTCTCTTCTTGCCAAGTGGCACAGTTTATGGGACATAAATTGAACATCTTGTCAAAAACTCACATTTGTAAATTAGCTCATCACAAGCTGTTTTGACTCACTTAGGAAATTTGCAGGTTAATGTTTATGCCTGGTCCTTCAGACAACACTGACCCATCTACTTCTCTTTAGCAGCACACTTTATTGCAGCGCGATGGCATGCCTTGCTAAAACAAACATGTACCGATCGTTTTTTTCTTGTGTGCAAGCTGCTGCCAACAAAGTAGTAGTTCCTGGGAGAAGTGATGCGAGTTTGTGCGACAGTTTTGCTTACAGCTATACAGCACTGACCTGATCTGATTAATGCAAATTTGCCAGTTCTTACGATGTTATGATTATGTTATTGTACACTTAAAGACCAGTGTTTTACAAGCTCAGCTTTTAAGCCAATAGATGCAGACGATTAAAAAGATAATGAAACAGTAACAGAAGGCCTTACAAGGAGGAAGAATAGGATCAGAAAAAACAACAGTCCTGTGCTTTTGAGCAAGCACAGTATTAAATTTGAAAAAGAACAGTTTCTAAATTTTAGAGATTCTTATTAACATTAATTACCGAACATCAATGCAATGCTAAGATATCTCAAACAGGTATAAAAATGTGTATATTTACTCTACATATGCATTAATGAAACGTTGATGTGTGGAATTTGGTGTTTTCACCCGTACACCTCACAGCAGCTACTGGGCAGTTCTGCGCGTGTCCGTGGCAGCCAAGCTGCCTTCAAGGACTCGGCCCATTCACAAGTTTGAGTGTGCCTTGAGTTGAAAGCACAATCAAGATTCACTGGTATTTGCAGGGAAGTTCTGTCATTTGTCCATTCCTTGCTTCCAATGACCTCATTTTGCAGTGTGATAGGAAAAGGGCCGAGTTGAATCATTACTGGCACACCCAGTACTTGTTGCTTGAAATTACCTCACATCAAAACGTTAGCAATATCTGCACGGAAATGCCTCTCTGCTCTTGAATCTGCTCTCTTCCATTTTTATTACACTGAATTTCCATTCATACTTTGTTGACTGTTACACAGAAGATAATTTTTTAATGGTGACATTCATTATTTATCTACCTGAGATGACTTGTACCGTGCTAACCCCAGCCAGTCAATGCTGTCCCTGCTCCAAAGCAAGATAAAGCTATGCAGTGCTATTGCACTCTTTCAATTTCTTTAATCACTTAAACCAATTATTTCTGAGGAGTTTTTGACTACGTGTACACACAGTGCATCTTTTCCTATTATTTCCTGTTACAGATACTAAGTTACTCTTATATGGGATGCCAGAAATCCATGACAGCCGTGGCAATGGGTGCTGTACCTCGTGGAAAGTTTCAGTGCTTGGAGAATGAGAATAAGCAACGACCCAGTATTTATCACCAAAGCCTTCCTGGATCCATCTTTGCAAAATGTATATTATAAGCAAATAACTCGTGCAGTTTAAATTCTGTTTTAAATAGTACATGTAAGGCTTGTGACAAACAGACTGAAACAAATCGGTTATGCTAAAAAAAAAAAAACCCTGGCAGCTAAGCTGGGAATTTTGATCTTTTATAAGATTGGCAAGGGAGTTGCAATAGTTAGTGGAGTAATTTGTTTATAGATGTCTGATTTGAGGAACCAGCTCTCGTGTGAACACAGCCTGCTCTGGAGAGACTCCTGCTTAGGCTGTGAGTTACAGCTACATTTTACGATGCAGGGGGACTGCCAGGACCCTTGTCTTGCACTAGTTCAAGAAGGCAAGACATCAAGCTCTAGAAATCAAAGTTTGCTGAGACAGAGACTTTTGCAGGTAGGCAGCAGGTGCCTAACAGCCCACTGTACTTCAAAAGCAGATGGAACAGGTATAGACACAGCTACCAGCACTCAGAAAACAGTCACCTAAGGGAAGAGGACAGCCACAGAGAACCACAAAGGCTTACCTGGGGAAAAATAGAAGATCCATGGCTGTTTCTACGTTGTTTGTTGGGCATGCCATGTGGTAGGCTCAGAAGGGATATTGCTTTGCATGAAGGTCTTTTGTTGTCTTTTGGAACAGGGTTTATGGTTGAGCCCCACATCTGCATTTCCCTGCTAAGGGAACCAGATGAATTTCTTCGGGCTCACGCCACATTGTAAGCAAGAGGTAGATAATACATATGTAAGCTTTGCATGAGGAGGTTAAAAAAGGTGGCATCACCTCCAATATTAAAAAGTCATATTGTAGCAGAGGAGAAGAAAAAAAAAGGTGGTGGAACAGTTGCATGAGGAAGGTAGGCAACTCCCTCCCCCGCAGTGATGTTTAAGGAAAATAGCTACTGGGTATTAGTTTTTAGAACAGAGGAATTAAACCAATGTTGTCATTTGGGCTGTGTTTTTTGCAGTGATAACTAAAGACATAGAATAACTAGTGAAAACAGACTTAGTCTAAATATGTGCATTGCTGGGTATTCCAAGAAAGGATTCACAGAATTCAAAGAGCTTAATGGAAAATAGTAACAGCCAAAGAGAACAATTTGCAATAAGTGGAGCAAATAGAAAATAATGAAAGCAAACTGGATTCAGTCTAATCTACTGAAACTAAACTCTTAGCTGAGTACATGATAATGGAAATAATTAAGATTGCTGATTATATGGGGGACAAGAAAATAGCAATGAAGAACACTGAGCTGAAGGATGGGAGAAACAGATGTTTTTGCAAATATTGTGTGTTAGGCTTAGCGAGAGTACAAAAGTGGCAGCATATTTGAATATAAATAAAATATCCATCATAAGCAGTGTTTCCATTTTTTTCCATGGCTTTTGCTGTCCTGTTAGTCAATTTAGCGAGAAATTTATCCTTGGGCATACTTTTTGCCTTCTCTGTCACAGTGCATCAATTATACTTCACACTGTACAGTGACATTGGCTTGCGACATTGTTTTATGCCCTATTCTGTTATTATTTATAAACAAAATCCTGTAAAACACATTTTAGAGAAAAAGCAACTCTAACACATTTAACCATGAGTTCTCACTCAGGGTGAATTTTAATGTCCTATATTAGTCACTGCTAAGGACAATGTTAGGTTATAGAATTCCAACATCTTTTCCCTCCACTCTGCACAGATTCAGTCATTGTATCTTCAAAGTCCATGGTGTGTGTCAGCTCACACTCAAGAAGCCAGCAGTGACAAAGAATTGAGATGTGCTGCCTTTTTGCATTCTTTATCAGCCTTGCCTGGGAGAAAGAATATTCTTTACTGCAGTCCAGTAGCTGTGAAAACACAATTGAGTATTCAGTAAGCATCTAACTAACATTATTTATGAAAAAATAATTCAAAGAATGCCAGCAAGAGGACAGTGTTCAGTGGGAAGACTAAGGGTCAGAAAACTTGGGTCATGTAAGTGATTCTGCCATCTACTGTTCTACTCATAGCTTCTCTTTCTGTATTAGGTTCCTGACATCTGGATGAGTATGGGGGAAATTACTCTGAAGATATATGTTGTGACAGATCATTACTGCCATCAGTATATGACTTAGGAACAGTGCAAACCAACTTTTTTCAGCTAAAGCATATTTTACCCCTGCAAGCTGACTTTGCGATCTATCTCTTATTCTTCTGCTGTTTGGAGGCAAAAGTATTTTCTTACTTCTAAAATACAATCAAATAAGGTATTGCTAAAAATATTACCTCATCTGTGCTTCTTTACTCTGGGGGAAGCTTGGGTGAATTCATTTATCAGAGTATAGATCATGGTTTTCTGAGAACAGCATTTACATGGAAATTGTTAGCAGAAAAAGCTTCCCCATTCCAATGTAGATTTCCATCCTCTACAATCTGAAAAGCTCCAGGGATGTCCCTTTCTCTCCAGAGGAAGACATAAACTTGCCTGGGATGTGATCTTAACTGGTATCTAATTTGGTAACACATAGATCCCTAACATTAATAAATATCAGCAGAGAGTCATGAAGATGATTGATGGACTGGGGCATCTGCTATATGAAGAGACACTGAGAGCTGGGACTGTTCAGCCTGGAGAAGGGATGGCTCAGGGGGATCTAACCAATGTCTATAGATGCCTGATGAGAGGGAGTAAAGAAGATGTAGCCAGACTCTTCTCAGTGGTGCCCAATGACAGGACAAGAGGCAATGGGCATGAACTGAAATACTGGAAATTCCATTCAAACATAAGAAAACCCCTTTTTTTTTCCTGTGCAGGTGATCAAATGTAGGAACAGGTTGCCCAGAGAGGGCTAGGAGTTGCCATCCTTGCAGATATTCAAAATCCAACTGACCATACCCTGAGCAACCTGCTCTAGCTGGCCCTGCTTTGGGCAGGTGTTTGCACTAGATCTCCAGAGGTCCCTGCCCACCTCAACTATTCTATGATCCAGAGGCCAGAGCTTACTGTGCATTTTTTAAAACCTCCCAGAAATTTCCTGGGTGAAAAAAATCAGATTTATTGCAGCTGTAAACTTTTCTGATGCTTGATGATCTTTACCCTGATCAGGTCCTCAAATTCATAATGAGAGACAAAGACAGCACATTCATATCCTTTTCTTAGACATAATAGCATCTCCTAAAAGAACAGATTTATCAAATACTATTTGGGGATACCAACTGTGTTCAGTGAAAAGATACACAGAATCTGGATGAAGACAATGAATTTTGCTGATGATACATAAATAGATGTATTGCCTGTTTAATATTAAACCAGGAAAAAATCCACATTCATTCATTCTTTCTTTGCCAGAGAACTCATGAGCTGTCTTGAGGGAACCACTCAAAGATCTGCTGTGATCTGCTCAGAGACATAGGATGGAAAGTTTCTTCTTCATTCCCACAAGGCAAGAAAGGATGAGAGTGAGAGAGAGACTGAAAGACAAGGTGTCAAAATGCCACAAAATTTGCTATCACAAGAACAGGAGGTAACTGAACAGTCTGAAACCTGACACCCTAATGTGTCAGCTTCTATGGGATGTGTTACAGACTCAGCTTGCAGAAAGCTGTGTATCCTGTTATTTTAAAACACTGCAACAGTAGCAGCAAGGCTAACTCATCACATTTACATCAGGCATCGAAAGACAGCAATGGTGCTGGGAAAGTGATTATATTGGTCTAGAATATTCAGAAAACAACTGGTTGTTGGCGCAGTGGCTATGTTGTGTGCAAGACCATACAGATTCCCTGCCAAGAACAGACATAAGAGATCCCTTCTTTGGCAACTTGACCTTGGGCAGCACCTAGTTGCATCAGACGGAGTCAAGATCTGCAAATAAAACAGTTTGTTTTGCTCTATTTTTGCAAAATAATCTAAGGTCCTCGGATAAGGCTGCTGTACTTGCATAAGCTGAGCATTAGTGCAAGAATATTCTTCAAGGCAGTATTAAAGTTTGACCCCGGCTGTCTCCTTTGTACTGTGCCATCAGTGCCAAGAGAATGAAGAGCTATTTTAACAGGACAGCTGGAGATTTCTTTGATGTAGACAGTGCTATGCCACACACGGTCATTGGGAACATTGCAGGGTGGGCCTGAAAGAAAGGCTTTGGGTAGGTGCAGAGTGAACTGCACTGGCATAGCACAGCAGGCTCAGAAGGCGCTCTCCCATGCAGCATACTTTAAAAGATCCCTTAACTTCCCTATGTGTTTTAGGGATCATCTTCATTTGAAGCAAGGATGTCAGGGAAAGTCAGCATGAAGCCCAGTTTTTCCCTCCTTTGACCATGCACTTGACACATTAGGGCAAGATCATTGTCATCCGTTCACACGAGCTTTCTATGCAAGTGCTGTACAAGATAATTAATGGACAATACTAATTCTATTGTTAGAAAACCTAGAGTACCCCAGATGTTTGAAGAGGTCATATACATCATTTGATAACATGTTCAGATGAAGTAATTTTTTTTTTCTTGTTTTATAAAGGTAGAACAGAACAAATCCTTCACGATTGTTGCTTAACACAATGTATGATTGTACCTTAGCCACAGGAAACACTGGAAACAGCTAGTGGTAAAAATCTCCTCCTCCAAGCTTTTTTATTTCTGCTAAACTTTAAGACAGGAGCCCTGCTCTTTCTTTTGCAACAAATAAGTCCCATAAGACTATTGGGTGAAGCAGTTCAACCAGAATGATGTAATACGCAGGATGTTTGCAGGCATAGGTTCAATATGACTACATTGTTCCTTATTTATAAACATGTCACTTTTTACTGGCACAGCTTCACACATTTTTGATGATGAGAGCTGCTCTTTCCTTGGCAAAGCAACACAAATTCATTACAGCAGGAGGAACCAACATCACAAGATTCCAATGAATAGAACCATATTTGCATGATTCAAAGCTCTTACTCGGAGATAGGGCAGATCAAAGAGATAAAGCAAGGAAAAACTTTCCTGAAATACAGGAAACTAACTGCAAAAGACATGGATTTAGGAGGAAATGRGAAATGTATATTTTCTGTAGTGTATCGTCTTATTTTGGAAAGACTCAGAATTCTCTTGTGGGTTTGTCTCTGATCCCTTCAAATTATTTTGATGTATACTTGTATGCTTAAAATTATTTCTCCTCCCTTTTATTGTGCTGTCACGTTAATGGATTCATGTGTCACTTTCTATTTTCATTACAATTTCTGTCAGGAACATGAAAAACCCAAATGTCTTAGTAATTTGTAAACTACCACAATGTACTCTCTTTGGCCTGACCTTGTCATTATTGTATAACTTAATTGGCCAACTATTCCACTTCTTTTCCTTTTCATAGCCTTACTATAGTGGAAAAAGAGAAGAGATTTGTCATTGACCAGTCAATCAAAAATACACACCATTTAGAGATGAAAATAACAACCTCTCAATTAATTTCATAGAATTAACACTCATTATGATTAAAAGTCTCCTGAGATAAAGATTGAGATCAGGACTAATAAGCAGACATTTAGCCATTCCTCTGACAAAGCCTGTAATAAAATTAGGAAATGGAACAGTTTAATTCAATCACAAAATTACAGTTCCATAGTTTCCCCCTCAGACTAGAAGATATTTAAGAGACCTCCATTTTTCTCTGTACAAAGAGTCAGAGTACATCTCATTTTGCCAGTTCTGTTGGCTGAAGTGTAGATCTGGCTGTAATTTCAAAAAACGTCTTTCCCAAGATACTTGATGACATTTTCACATTTTGGACTACCTCTCTGATGGGATGCATAATCATTTCACTATTACATTGTTATTTCTTGCAATGGTTTTAGTTTTCCTCACACAGTTTCTATCTTCAGATGGAGTAATTTTAAACCTGCCAAGGAAAGGACAGTCTTTTCTTTTTTTAACCAGTGCCCATAGGGTTTGCAACAAGATACTCTGTGCTCTATCACAACAGTAACAATAATATAAAAGAAATAAAATAAGTAATAGACATGACAGAAACCTGTGCTCCAGAACTGGCCATAAATCAGTGAGATCTGAGGAGGAGGAAGCCACTGGGGAAGGCTGCTTTATTATTACTATGGGAAAATCAAACACTAGTCATTTAGTACCTGATTTAAGGTAACACAGGCTTCAAAATGAAAAATTGTTCAAGACAGAAGCTTTTTATTTCTGTGAAAAGGAGCACTGTTATCACAGAATCAGTGGTTATCACAAAAAAGTATAGTCAGATATAGTTATGAATATTTGTTGGTCCAGTATCCTGGACAAATGTTTAAGATGAAATATTCTGGCTCATCGTATAAAGATTGCATCTCTAATTTAAAACTAATAGTTAAAATCGATTAAACTTTACTATCATTCAGTTAACTTTTTTCCTAGTAACTTTAATCGAGACAGCTTTCTCTCCTGCCTTGTAAAAAACTGCATCCAGAGATCCTTCCTAAGATATTCACCGACACTTCACCTACCTTTCTCTGGTCTTCACAGGCTACCTCTGCAGAAAGCCATGAGCAAGAAAGAGAAAATAGGTGCAGTTTTGAAAGAAGTCAGCTGACCATGCCAATTGCCTGATGGACACCAGATTAGAGGACCCGGGATAGGGAAACAGTGATCAGGTAGAAATTACCTTTCTTTCCCCTTCTTTTTTTTTCAGGTCAAAGAGCACAGATTTGAAATGAGAGCGTGGCCTTTGGAAAATAAGCACCTAAGCCTTTCTGTCATACACTACAGTAGTTCAAGATTATTAGGTTGCACATTATTCTCTTTCTCACTCGAACAAATCAATTTACTGCTTGACAAATAAGCACATAATGCAAAATGCCAACTTACAGATTGGTATCATTAAAGAGAGAGCATGGTTTTATTGGCGAGGGACCATATTTCGCCTACATTGCAGATCTCAGGGCAGAAAGCTTTGTTCGTACAGGATATGTGACCCATTACATCTGGTACACTACAAAGAAACTACAGATATGGTCAAATAGGACTGAAATGAAAGTGTAAGTATTCGGATTGTCATATCCATACCACAAACAAAACTGTCTGATTCTTCACAGGCACATCAGAATTGGGAATTGATTTGTTATAATAGATGCATAACAGAAAAACTGAAAAACGTTTTGCATGGAAAAGGGTTTTTAATATCTTGAAATGCAAAAAGTCTCCACTGCTCTACATCTAGAAGTTTTAAATAACTAGCCAATTTTCATTATAGTGCTGAGGACACATACAAAAATTAAAATCTCATTGATTAAACTTATTAAGGTTGCATTCCAGAAATCTAACAATAATTTAATAGGAAGATAGGGAAAATCTGCCTTTAATATAGAGGTTCTATAGCTGTTTTGAAGATTGCAATCAAAGTCTGGGAAGAGGAGGATTAAATTAAGCTGTGTCTTGAGTATTGTCTCTTCTGTTGTATTGGTATAGTATGGTTCTAATATAGAAAATGCGGTCTACATATAAGTTATTCATGCTCTTTTTCATTAGAAAACCAAAAAGTCAATTTAAAAACTTGGTAAAATTTTTATGAAAGCCAGACCCCTACAATAACTTTGACTCTGTGTTCCAAGGTAACCTTTTCCTCATTGTTCTTTTTCTCAATAAAAGCAAATTTTAAAATTAACATCTTTCCGGAGTGATGAGGCCCTATAAACAAACATAAGTATGCATAGCACTGTTCCAGGTTAGACGTCTGTCACTCAAATCACTGTCATGCCGCAAGCTACCCTGATACAATCAGAAAGGAAAATGGAGTTAGTTAGATGGGTTTACAGGATGATGTCTGCATGAGTGACAGATGTTTGTGCTCTAGCAACATTATGTTTTATTATAGAACAATTGCTTCTAATAGCTTTTACGTTTATGTTCAATGTGTTGCAAATTCACATCCATACCTTAAAAAAAAAAAAAAGACCAGAGAAATATTACAAATTGGTTCCTCCCCTCCCCCAAATAAAAGCATTTTTTTCAATAGAAAGTAATTTGGGCAGCTGGTGAACTGTGGAGCTCACCAATCTATGAGTTCTCAAACACGCACAAACTGTGTCTTCATGGTTCAAGGAAGAACCGACATTACGCCCAAAAGGATTAYCAATCACCGACTGCACAATATCATCTGTTGTAAATTGGGAGCCTGATTAATAACAGTGATTCAAGCATGTTCCTTGAAAATTGTGATCTTTATTGACTAACTGGACTGGTGACTTTCTCTTTTCACGTTGTTTGCACTCTATTTGTGCTGCTTTCAGTTACTGATCCTGTATATTACTATTTCTGTTATGATTGTTTTCCACATTATATAAAGTCAATAGTGAAGTGTCAGGTGAAGCAGGTAAATTTTTCACCAATTGTGTATAAGACTTGTTGCCCTACTTTTGATTTTMTTTCTCATTCATCAGTGGTTGCGCTGCACCTCTCTTCTTCTCTTGTCATTGTAGGAATATCTAGAAAACAACTTTTAACCCCAGTGGTTAAAACAGCCTTTGAAGTTGTTTACCTTTTTAGAATTCTGTATTTTTCCCAAAGTATTGAATCAGTATTTTTGGAGGAGTTTTGTTTTTGAAAAAAGAATAGTTTMAGAAAGCTTGATTTCCATATTAGCATACACATATCAATTATTTTTAATCTGACTCCAACTGCATTGAAATTTGTATATTTTTCAAGTGACATAGTCAACCTGTGGCTGAAGAAAGGGACTTTGGATTTCTATCCCTTAATCACCCATTACATTTTAGGAGCTCTGTGAAAAAGAATAGGTCCAACTTAATCTGTTTGGGTTTTTTGTCAGACTGTTATCTGACACTATATTCACCAACACATTTTTTAAATTAGTAAACATAACACAATATCAGCAAAACCTTGCAGTGCAAAAAAAAACCAAAAACCAAACCAAAMCAAAAAAACCCCCCAAACCTACCACTCAGCAAAAAACCCACCAAACCTCATGTATTTTAGCATCATAATAATTAAATTAATATTGACAAATTCAGGACGTTTTGGAAACCAGATCTCATGAATGACAATCAGCACCAGTCCCTTGAAAACCTTTAAAAATCATGACCTTGAGGCAAGGTGAGTACCCAAAAGAAATAAAACAGATAGTCAGCCGAAGCCAAAAGCCCATGTCATTTTTTGCTGGAAGGTTAATGATGACTGTCCATGAATGGCTTTTATGTTCAATTGCTAGATATTTTCTTAATCGTAAGAACTGAAAGTCTCAAACTTCATTACAATTATTTGCAAATGAGATTTGCCTTTTTCTAGTTAGGCAAGTTATTTTATTTCTTAGGTGGTCTGAAAATGGAGACAACGTCCTCACAGTTGAGAGTGCAATGTAATAACCTCAATTTTGCAAGCATTGTAACTTCCTGTATGGCCTGCGGTGCTGCAAGGTTGGGGGGAGCTGGGGTCTGTGCATGGCATCAGCATCACAAAGCTGATCTACCCCACCTATTTGGCTGGATAGCCCCCAGCACACACATCCTGAGGCTCCGTCCTGGCATCCTATTTCTGCCCTCCTCCAGCCTTGACAGGACACATCCCAACAGTTCCAAGACTAGTGTTACAATGGATTAACTTTGGTCATATATTCTTTTCTTTGTTGAAATAGAAAACAAATACCTAAATCTGTATGATGTCTCTATTGCTGTCCTCCTCTAACCTAATCACAGCAAACTCATTACACTGAAGTTTTAGAAACATGTTTCTAGACTAAAATGCCTGTCAGTTTTCAGATGATGTTTTATAGCTTAGTGTTAAACCTCTCCTAGAGCCATGGTTAGAAGACAAACGTTGACACTCCGCTAATTGAAATGGAAAGAATTTCACAAGACCACCACTACAAAGGCACACATGGTACAAGAGTGCATAATAAAATCCTGTAATTATTTAAGAAATACTTTTAAGGGACCTCTGCCCACCTGGGATTCAAGCTCTGCTGTGAAGCACTGAAATAAAGTGGAGAAAGAGTAAAAAATGCTGAGTGCTTCATTGATCTGTTGGAATCTACTGGGAGGACAAAGAGGAGCCCCAGACGTGTCTGGAAACTCCGGCGACTCTTTTAGAAGGTCCAACACAGAAGTTTGCTCTTTCAAAAATTCAGATCCATTTTCAGGAGGCTAAAGGAAAGAATATGTTCCTTGGAAGAATGCTTTCTTCAGCAGCAGGAAACCGTTTGCACTGGAAAAACAGCAAAGTGAAATGCAGATCAAGAAACTACAAGGAGGAATATTCATGAGGCTGAAATTGCTAAAGACACATTCTCAAAAGTGGTACTTAAAAGAAGAGGAGGTGAGGTCTAGAAGCAGGAATGTTAAGAAACGTCAGTAAGGAAGGAGGGACGTTTCTAGGGAAGTGTAATTTGCTGGAAACTATTCCCAGACGTGCAGTATTTTGAGCAAAGAGCTCAACTGTATGGTGAACCCTGTAGCATCAGTGATTTAGGATATGATTCAGTATCCCATTGAAGTCAGCAGGAGATTTCTGCTGTGTTCAATAGGCTTTGCTTTGCACCCTCGTGGAATGGAAAATTCAGAGTGTAATTTGTAGCCTAAAGTATGCAGTCAGGGGAGGAAAAGCACTGCATGCAACAAATCAACCCACAACCAGGCCAGCTGCTACAGAAGAAAGAAAAGGTACAGCCAGGGTGACAGCAGGCAAAATATCAGGCATCTATGGACAGACAAGCAGGTGGGCAACATGCAGGCAGAGTTACTGCCAACGGCTGCCCAAGGAGCACCAGCCAACATCAGAGACCTCCAGAAGCAGAGCAACGGAGGCACGGATAAATGAACAAACTAATGCACTCCAATGCAAGCAGTCAACACTAGCTAGCGTGACAAATCAAGGGAGTTGGGGTCTATTCTGGCAAGATAAAGGTTGACGATGACTGGACCTGTCCTGCTTCAGGTGGCATCCTGGGTAGTATGCTCAAGGCCAGGGTATTTTAAGTCCATAGCAGAGTGACTTAACAAAGCCATCTCTTCTATCCCTTTCTGAAATGTTAGTGGTTAGGCTAGCCCTGGCCACAAAAGTTCCCAGTCCTGTATTGCCACTTGGGTGCTCACTTTCAACTCAARGCAGCTACTTGAATCTGCTGCTCAAGGGAAAACACAGAGTCCCTGTCGCAACCTGGGTGAGGATGTCTGGAGGCTGCAGGGTGGCTTGACTGGAYGTGCCATGGCAGGAGCTTGGCACAGCTCTCCTACTCTCTAGTTTACTCAGGGATGTCTCTCCCTTCCCRCAGCTCCTTCGGGAAGCCCTGACCTCCCTGCTGGGCTCTCATCTCCTACCAGTCCCACACCACCGCTGACAGACGGCACCAGTACTGGCTTTAGAGAGGAATATAAAGCAGAGGGAGCTGTATTTGTCACAGTGAAAGGAATTCACTGCTGTGTAGACAATACCAGCAATATCATTAAAAAATAGCGACAGGGACATTTACACCTATCCACAGGCCTAGCTTAGGGTGACAGGTTTAAATGGGACTGAAGTGACACCCCACCTGAATGTTCAGAGCTTTACCAGAGCACACATGGGCAGCTTTCATTTCCATTGCTATTTGTGCCATGTGGGGAGCTATCATTGCCCATATTTCTGTGCAGGTCTAATTTATTTAGGATATGCAGTAGSAAATATTCAGCTTGGCAATTCTAATATGCAGTCCCCTACAGTCCATGCGATTCATTTTTTTTTTCCTAACTGGCTGGTGTTGCCCTCCTGCTGTATTAGCCTGATACTGCCCTCCTGCCACTCTGTCCACCTGCTTCGAATTTATTTCCAAAATGCATCACTGCTGTAGGATCTTCTCCCTGAAGGGGAACAAGTTAATAGGTTTACTCTTCTTGATGTACTCTTAGATTCCTTCTGCTCTAAGTTTTGGCTACTGAATATGCATGTTTTTCATTTTCTATTTCTAAGMTGAAGGTAAAAATCCCCTAGCCAAAGGAAGATACCTGAATGGAAGATACTTTAATCCAAACCCTGAAATGGGCACATATGAATGAGTCACATACTATTACAAGTTATGTTGTAATGCTTGTTTCTTTTCAAAACAAGAAGCATTGGAAAAATATACCATATAATTTTTTGAAGTAGATCCCAAAGAAGGCTAACGTTCAGAACACATAAAATGACTTCCCCTTCTCCCCTTCTGGAGAAGACCTGTAAATTTAACAGCGAATTATAAACTCCCTATAAAATATTTAAACCATCCCATAGAATATGAGAGAATAATATCCCTGTTATAGAATTCCATTGAATGGTTTAAGCAATTTGTAGACAAGAATTACAACTTTATTAAACCTTACACAGGAATTTCTATACAATCTTACTGGTTTCAGCCTTGTTAAATTGTATGCCTCTCTTCAATAAGAAACTCTAACAGCTCCAACTGTGCAGATATTTCTGTAATCTGTGAAAGGATAAATTTGTTGCTACCTTCTCTTTTCTTCTTCTAACCTAAATTATTAAATAACGTTTTGCAAACTCTTTTGGATTTGCTGAGAAAACAATTCCTCACTGCGTCAAAATGACCATTTTTCCTTGTAACACATGTCTGTGTGTACACAGATGATGGAGGGAAAGTTTCTTGTTTTCAAATGTAATTGAATAAGCTCTTACTGGAAAATTAAGGATTTCTGGAGAGAATTCGGCAGAACAGATGTATGCTTTCCCCAAATGAAAAACATTCATCTGTTTCCTAGAAATCTAAACAACAACAGCAAAGCAGTCACACAAACAAGTTGTGGGTTTTTTTTTTTTTTTTCTTTTTCCTACAGATGGTTCTTATTTTTATACAAATGGGGAAAAAAAAGCCACAGTGGAATTTTCTAAATGAAGCAATGAAGTGCATTCTTATCAATGAAATTTAAATGGTCTCCAGGATGAAATTTTGTTTTATACAAATCTGCCCAATTGTACCTGAAAACCGTACAAAAGCCTTCCTTATTAAAATGCTGCCTTTCAGCCTCCCTGCTTCCATTTAGTCACAGTCTGAGCTCCCTATCAACTCATTTTTTTCCATTTCTGTTACCTGTAGATCATTTTGCCTTGCTCCTATAATATGGATTTAGTGTTTGTGGTCAGGAACTGATATGATCCAGAGCAAACCCTTTTGATTAGATATTCCTGTTCCATGCTCAGAGCTGACAGGAAGGATATGCTTTTTAATGTCACGAACAGCATTTCCCCCCATCCCCATAATCATGCTTTGAAGCCACTAAAGAGTGAATTGATAGAAGAGAGTTGCCCAGAGTATCAAAAATCCTCCATCCAGAATGGCAAAATATCTTAATGTAATTAACTATTTGGATTAATTTCTTAATCCTTATATTATTCATTTGTCCATTTGGGAGATGGATCTCTAATTAAATTTCACTTTGGTCACTGTAATGAAAACAGTATCATCTAGAAGTCCAGCCATAGTCAGCCTGTGTGGATAGCAGTGATAAGGCTGGGTAATTGCAGCATTAATAACTGGCCTTTTATTGTGTCTGAAAGCAATRGAAAAGTATATAGACCTTCTGAGTAACTTGAAAACATAGCCACATTGTACAATATTGCTACCCTGATCACTTTTTCCTTTTCACTTTTTTTTTTTTTTTAACTTTTTTTCAAGCATGGGAACAACTGGACTACAAAGGTATGATTGTTCCTAGGTCATATTCTCCTCTAGGGTTTCCAAAAAGCAAGCAATGCTGCTCAGGCAGCTCCAGTAGCTCTGTGACAAAGTAGAACAAGTTTCAATAACCACTGTTATTCCTCTTCATTTACAGTGCAGGCCACAGGGTAACTGTTTAATGTGGTAGCCAGTTCCCTGAACCTCTTGTACGTTTGCTGAAACATGAAGCATTTTCCTAATACTTTGAGCTTCCTGAATAAGTGCAGGATTTCAAAGTTTAAAAAAAATAAAAATCCAGGGACCAATGCTCTACTGAATAATCTAGCTCTGGAGACAGAGCGTCTGCACAGTAGCATCCTTCCTTTGTGGCTGGGACACTTCACCCTCAATTAGGGAAAGGTACCTTTTAATAGAGCTGTTCCCCTTTGAGGCTAGATAGTGATGCTGAGAAAGTGGTAGGAACTAGGAGCCAGGCAGCCAGCATGCTCAGCTAAGCTGCTATGGATCTTAATTAATGTGCAGAACAGGATGCAGGCTTGGACAGTTTATCCATGCCATCTGGATACGGTATGGATGCAAGTGAAACTTGAACCTAATCTAATAGGTATGTAAGTTGTATGAAAGGAGCTGGTAAAAATCCCTATGTAACACAATCTTGCGTTAAACAGACAGGCTGGCAGAAGAGGTTGCAAAAGTTGCTCAGGCTGCTGTGGAATTCCCTCGCACCTCCATGGGACCCGCAGGGAATTCAGCACTGACTCCGGAACATCCTGCCATTGCCTGCAGCCCCACTCCCTACCCCCGCTCCTTCTGGGCGCCATTCCCACAAAAGATTTGTTTTCACACCTCCTTCTGCAGAAAACATTACTTTTATCCCCACCTTGCTCATGAAATCAGGGCTCTTTTCCCTCTCCTGCAAGGGCATTTCAGTGGCTATGCTACATACGTTGCCCAACCCAAAGAATTATTTTCATAATATATGCTCAAATACAAAGGCCCAAATGCAGTTCTGTCTGTCCTATCCAGTGTAGTTCTGCATGGATTATGTCAGAATTTGGCTTAATCACCTTGATGAAAAAATATTTTGACCAAAGCAGTATTATTTTGGTAGAACAGACCATTTGCATCAACATAGCAAATTTACTAATCCACAGGAAGAATTCTGAAAAAGTGTATTCTGCAAAACCATAAATGCACTTAAAGTCATTGTTCGGCTTTCTTTTGGATCATGTTTAGCTCATTCACCCTTCCACATCATCTTGAATTTCATTCTCCTTATCTCTCTGTGCAACCATTCCCAGCATTAGGAGACTTTATAGATCTTTCTCACAGACCTTTAAGGTCAGTCTGAAGGAAATTAACACCACTGCTTTTCATTTAACCTTCAAGCCATATTTTCACTCTTATCTCTTTTTAAGAGTACTTTAGTGTACATATTTCCAACATGAACATATACCTAATTCTGGCCAGATCCAGAAATTATGCCTCCCATTCAGTATCTTGAGTTCAACTGACTATAAAGACTTAGATCTCTTTAGGACAGGATTTCTGTGACATTTTTGATTGGCAACTGAATATTTCAAAGTATTGGCCAACATATTGATTCTAACATAAAAGCTACTGAGCCTTTGTATATTATACCATTTTAGATATGGAGAAGCGTAGCCATTTCTTCCATATGCATTAGCCCTGTACACTTACTGTAGATTAAATTGAGTTCAAACAGACTGATAACTTTGTAGGTGGATGTGTGTTAAATCCTGAACAGATTTAATTTTAGCATTCAGAGACACAAACTGAGTACTAGTATTATGCCTCTTCRATGTGGCTTTTTGTACTTGGTTAATAAAAGTGAACCTCTTAAATATTGAGCCAGTGTTTAAAATAATTTTTCCATTTTACAAATTTTGTATTTTCATGAAAAAAGATCAAAACCACATCTGACTTTTATCAAATAGTTCCCTCATTCAAAACAGAAAATCATGAACACCAACTTATTTGTTTTTGACAGTTCTAAGACATTACTGCTCTTCTGAATGAAAACAGAGAGATGCTGGAAGACTGTCGAAGTGACATCCAGTAATTTAGGAGTGAAACATTTTAATTGTAGAGTACATGATGGGTCAGCAAGTGTGAGAGACAAAAGTGAGTATGTGCGCTTGTGTGTCTATGCATGCCCGTACATACAACTGATAGAGGGAAAGAGGCATCCTTTCTGTTCTCAACAGAAGATCCAAACGCTTTAGTGAGAGATATTACTTGGAACACACTGCTTATCCTGAAACCTCCTGAAAAAAAGATAGTGGTGTTTCTCCGCTAGGCTTTGTATATCCCCATCACTCAGAACAGCACAGCTGGGATTGCTCATCATCGTGCCAAGGAAATAACAGCAACGGACTCTTCTGTTGGAGCATGGAAGTGGTTACTTTGTGAGAACACTGAAAGTTTGACTAATTTCTACTGATAATCTCTGTCCTGACATCATACACTGTAGTTCCACCCCACACCCATCTGCAGTGAAATAAGATTATAGAAAAGAATCAGAAAAGACATATGAGCACCAAGGCCTGAAACTGTTGCCTAGTTATGGAAGATTTTGCTATGCTTATTAATCTTTAAACTCTTAAGCAACCTTTTTATTTTTCCCCTTTAAATACTCTGAAGTCAGTCAAGCTGCACAGCAGCGAGCTTGTGTGCTGGCAGAATATACGCATCTAAAATTCTTTTGTAATCCAAACACAAACACACACACTACAGCACACTGCATTTTTGTGGTTTTATTTATTTTAAACTGAAGCTCACAAATACCATAGATGATGTGCATGGATTAGAAAAAGTACTGCAGCATCTCAGCTTCTCTATGCAGGTAGAGAAGCACCTTTTCTCCACTCCTGTAGGAGTGACATGATAGCTTGCTTATCTTTCCTACCTTAGTGGTCCAGCTGTGAGATCTGTAAAGCAACCGTTGAATCTCTCACCTCTTTTTCTTTGGGAGTGTCACAATGTGCAGCTTTCTTTGTGTTGCCCACATGCCAGCAATCTTTTTAAAAGCCACTCTTGCTCTGCTGCTGATCATCTTTGCAACAGACAGTAAGTTGATTTCAGGAGAACTGCTCTGATTTCTACTGCCTTCAGTGAGAGCAGAAGCAGGTTCTCTCTCCCCCCTGTAAAAAGTACTTGGCAGAAGCAACAGACACGTTTTTAAACTCCTATCAACAGTTCTTGGAACCAATACTAGTGCTGATCAAATTCTCCCAATTAAAAACTGACCACATGAAACTGTCTAACATTTTGCTGCAAAGTGATTTGGTAAAAAAGATAGAAGATGAGGAAATGTTAAACAGTGAGTGCAATATCATCTCCAGCAAGTCTATCAGAATTGTGTCATTTGCTTTAGCTGGTGCAGGACTTTTTCTTTGCCCTGTGTTCAGCATCATGCACAATAAAGAACGAGTGCCTCAGATCCTTATTTTCTTTCCATAACCACTATTCAGAGTGGGAGTTGCACATATGTCCTTGACAAGACTTGAAATTTAGAATAGTTTCATTTGTTGCCAATAGTTTCTCAAGTTATTTTAGGGACACTAATTCATATTCCAGCTACCTAAGTAATCCTGGTCCATCCCACTGCAAGGAAGTCTGTCTCCAAAATAACCGGATGAGCTGAATATCCTCGTTCATCCCATTGGGCATCATTGCAAGATACCATGGAATACTGTTCTCAGGATGAAATGTTCCTAAGTGCTCCTGTATCATTGTCCCTCTCTTAGCCATCACGTACAGAAGAACCAAAATACTTCTGCAGCGGTAAAGTTCTTTTGTGCCCAAAGAGGGAAGGAGTAGGATGTCAGGATACATTAATACCCCTAACAAGGAAAATGAGTTACATACTTGGACTCACTCTGTCAGCCTCAGTCCAAAGGAGGAGCACTTAATGGGCAGTAGTTAGTGGATCTACATAGGTGAACAAGTAATAGGGACTGAGACCGCTACTGACTACTACTCTGAGTCAGATGGATCTATTCACATCCAGATGCCTCCATGGCAGTTACTGTAGTGAAAATTCACTCCAGGCAAGGGCTAGGTATTCATATCTGAAAGGCCTTTTTGACTGCAATAACACGTAGCTGGCAGGAAGCATTATAGACCAAAGAAATAAACACCGGGGAAAAAAAGAAAAGCTCAGTCATGAGTATCCCAGATATTCATAGGTCAGTATGAATTTCCAGGGCTGACAGCAAGTGAGAGGGGAGGCTGTGACCACCCTGTGTGACAAAGGCATTTGTGAGAAGGGGCAGGGTGGAGAACACTGGCGCCTCGCTGGCTTCTTGCACCATTACGAGGGAGCAATGTGGGAAGGGGAAGCCCGGTGCCAGAAGGACATGTACAGTCCTCTCTCCTGTAACTAGATCAGATAACAGTTCAGAAGCCAAAACTCTTCACACTGTACCCCTTCTTGGAGGTGCATGAGGCTACAGCCCAGCTCAAAGAAGTGAATGCATCGCAGAAGTGAGTTTTGAAATGTGGAGGGCCCAGAGAGAATTAATAATAAAGTACAGCTCAGAGGAAAAACTTTGAGTTTATCCTCCGAGTTACATGCAGCTATTTGAAGTCAGTAGGAGTAGTCTGTTTATAGCTGTGAGGAGAAAGCAGCCCTGTGTGCCCAGGCATTATCAGACCTTTATTCAAGAACACAATATCTGCTTGATAATGCATGCACTGTTTTGTCATTAGTTGTCAGTGCACCTCCCAAAACAAGTTGTCCCTCTGTGGTTTATAATCATGAGAATATTTTCGATGGTCCTATCAGACAGGTTTTATTCTGGCTCCAGACATCTCTGGAAAATAGCCTATTGAATCGCATCGGAAACCAGGGCAGAGTTGACTTCCTGGTGGACTCCAAACAATCCAAAGGCTCTGCTTGGAAAGCACAGCCTGTGCTCTGTTATTTGTGCAATGCCACGCTGCCCTGCAGCTGGGGTAATCAGCTCCATCTCAGCAACTCCACCCCCACTAAAACGGGTAAAGAAATAGCAATCTATTGTTCGAGGGGTTTATGCAAGAGCTTTTTTTTTTTTTTTTTTTTTAAAAAAAAAAAAAAAAAGTTTAGCCACTACTTTTAAGAGATAGCAGTGACATGGTTGCTGAAATGCCTCCTTATTTCCCTATTTACCTCCTGTTAGCTAGAACACCAAATCACTCTGTGTTTACCTGGCAAGCAAAAGTGGAAAAAATGTCTATATGGGACAGTTTCTTACTACTGTGAGGTGTCTCCTTGACATTAAATACAAAACAAAAACAGAAAACACAAAGCAAAAACCAAGAACCCCAACAAAATCTCCCCTTTTCCTATCATATGAAGAAAAAAAAATTTCCAACTCCAAGGCAGTGCCAAATGGTTCAGCAGATTTCAGAGACTTCGAGACACTGACAGACTGCAACTCCTGCTGTTTACCAGGGGGATTTAAGAGGTTTTCTCTCTTAAAATAGCCATATTTTTGTCTTCCTGAGGGTCAAAACTTGCCACTTTCACACTGCTTTCAGTAGACATTTTAACCATGCCATACTCAGCCATGTCAAGGGACTCTGAAGAGGCTCCTGAGATTTTTCTGTCTGAGGCTAAACAGGAAGGTTTTGTTGCACTCCTGCAAACATTCCCACCAGAAACACTAAAATGAAGGGGAAAAGCACTTCACATGGGGTATTTCACTGCACAAAAAAACCCCTTCAGCATATTCTAATAGCAATGTATCAAACTGGATTACATGAGTCATATTTRCCTTATGTGATGTGACGTTATGACACATGACAGAGTACCTAAAAAATCATTATGCCTCAAGAGACTATAACCCAAGTGGAATTTAAAGGCATATTAGTCAGCCATGTCCACCCCCACTCCACTATTATCCGCAACAGCGGGGGACTCGCTGCAATGAGTCAGAGCTTAGCGATTCTTTCCATGTGCACAGGAAACACCGATTAATTGGAACAGTGACAAAAAAAAAAAGTCTCTTTACCTGGTAAACAGAATTCAGCAGTGGGATTTTATTTAATGAATAGTATACAGTTAAGTACTTCGATCTGTGGAGTTGAGGTGTAGAAAGCTGATTAGGTAGCTCATATCCTATTGCTTTTTCATCTGCTGGAAGCTTGATATTTTTAGCAGTCTCCTCACACAGTAGTCACCACAACTGCCAAATTTTGTGTCATGAGGTAATACAGAGAGAGACTTCCCCAAATTAAGAGAGAAGCGAGATAGTAATAGGAGATCTTTGCTCCATCTGGTTTCTCCATAAATATTCAATTTCCTGACACTGGACACCTGCCACCTCCCAGCCCCTCAACAGTTCCCTCTGTCCCACCCCAGCAAGCTCCTCGCTCAGCCCCTCTCCCCGCATTAGGAGATCCTCGTGGGTCTGGCACATCTGGCAGTAAATCAGCAAAGGCCCTGACTACCGTTGCATTAAGCGTGCTCTGGGTCTTAGTACACAGTGCACTCGGGGGCATAGTTCCACTACAAAGCATACTGGATTTAAATTGTTTATCTATCTAAGCCTTAATTTATGATCTCTACAAATTCCTCTAAAATGAAGGAACCTTTTATTTGTACCATCTTTGTTTAAGAAGTAAGGGAAGATTGTCAAGGGCACAAAACACTTCTGGCACTGACCGTTCCTGCTGAAAGCCAATGGGACTTGGACATATAAGTCTTGTTTATGCCTTTGAAAAATCTCTTCCATAATCTCATCAAGACTAAAAAAAATACAGAACAAACTCTGAATTCAAATACTATCACCAATGAAAAAMAGGGTTTATAGGATATGTGGTGGCAGAAGGCTAGATTTGACTGCAGCAGCAGCCAGCAGCCCCAGCAGATATCGACTGGCCTGTTTGACCTTGTAATGGTGTTTAAAACTAAAAAAAAAAAGAAAAAAAAAAATCTAACTATAGGCTTGCAAAAGACAAAAGGGGATGAAAGAGACCTGAGGGAGGAGGGTTACCTCAGAGGACACTGGTAGGATTCAGAGAGAAAAATCCATCATTAAGATTTACTCCGTGCTTTAAGGAAACAAGGCCACTTCACGTTGTCCCAGGTGGTGATGCAGAAAGATACAGGAGTCAGAGGCAGACCATTGCCTGAGGGCAGGAAAACAAGCAAGAGGCTCCTTGGCAAATTCCCTCTAACCTTTAAGGGTTAAGGAAATATCAAAATATAAGACTTATTCAGGAAAACATCCAAAAGCAGCTGAGGAGAGCGACACCAAACATACGACTGTTTATGGGGAAGGGGACTGGTCAATTACTAAATAAAGCTAGAGCAGCTTCCTTGGAGTTTCATTCAAATTAAAGAAAAATAACATTTTCATAGAGTAATTGATGGAATCACATTTAAAAAAAMCAACCAAACAAAAAACCACAAAACAACCTCATCCTTATTTTTCAGAACTTAAGTTTTCATTCTTTCTACAAGAGAACAGTATGTGTGGGTGACTAATAACAATCCAGCCATCTGGACTTCTCTCGGACAAACTCGTGTTAATTCAAACTACCCAGAAAAAAAAAAATAATATATATATAGCCTGCCTCAGAGCATTTGTGAAAGTGTTATGGTCTGCAGAACTGTCATGCACCATCAGCAAACAGCAAACTTTAGAGCACCTTTAATGTTACACCACAGTGCTGTTGTAGTTGACAATTAAAATAGTTAATGTGCATGCTGGCCTTTAAGTGTCATGCTAATCAAAATAATGAATTGCTTTTGTATGATGACCCCATAGCTGCATCTTAGTGCTCACYGAACAAAGAGATTTTTTAATAGTGCCCGGTTGTGGCACTTGTAATCGTGTGTTTCTGTGGTGGTAATGAGGAAGGACGTGACTTACTACCAAGCTCATTGAGGACCTGATCATATTGGTGATCTATGCAGATATTATCTGAGTACGTGTGGCTCCCACAGTATCATATTCAACCTCATGGTCTTCCAAACTCAGAGGCAGCATGAGGAATTCAGTCTTTTAGCATTTCTTCATTGCTCCCATAGGCACACAGCATTTTCAAGCCCTCTTGCTATTAATATTTCTCAGCTATTTAGAGAAGCAGCCCTCCCCTGTGCCTACCTTTGTGTGGATTTATGGGGCATAAGGAATCGTAGGGCTGACCTGCTTGGCCAGTTGTTCATGGGCAAGCAGGAATTCGTGGTCCCCCACCCCACCCCCGCTTACCTGTGCTCTGTGCTACACATTCAGCAGCACAAAAAAATTCAGTGTATTTGGCTTGCCAAGAAAGATTAGTATCTAAGAGTTGAAATCAGGGCAGATTGTATTTCAAGCCATTTCCCCCTTCCCTCATTCTCCCTCTGCCTCCATCTTTTTTTTTTTTTTAATTATTCAGGTTAGAAATGAAATGCAGTGGTTATATTATGCTAATATCAAACTCATTAATGTTAGGCAGAAAAAATATGGGAGGTAGCCTTTGCTTTTGCATTCATCCAGTAAAGTTCATTGAAATGGGAATTCATCCCTTTACTCTGGATTAGAATTAAACTCCTGGCATATTTAAAGAGCTGTATAAGGGATACAGGCTCAGAGGATGTTCCTAGAAAAGTACTATTCAATATTACTGCTTTTATTACAATTTTAGTTCTGTGACCTTATGCAGAAAATGCCTCATTCAAGCTCGGAGACGACCTAACCAGGAGCTTTGTCCTGTGTATCAATGGCTGGGTAGGTGTGCTTCAGCTGACAGGTGTGCTTCCGCACTACAGACCTTAAACTTGTTAAGAAATATGTTATTACCATTAACTACATCTGCACTAGAAGTACAAAAGCATAGATTTGTTCCTTGCTTCCAATTCCCTTTCCATGACAAATCCCATGGTTTCCCTTGTCTGCATGCAGAGTTTTGTTTGAAAATAATGCTTATCCTATTCTAAATCAGAGCAAAGGAGACTTTTTCTTTAGACAGAAAATACAATAACCTTCTAAAGGTACTTTTTCATGCAAGTTTCTGTTTCTAGAGTTTAGGACTAATTTTTGCAGACTAGAACAACTAGGCAGGCATTGGCTCCCAGTTCCAGTATTTAATTACAGGGATAAACACTTCCATAAATTATTAATTCTTTTCTGGGAACAATTTTTGACCCCATGGACAACAATACCATCATTCCAGTTATTTCATTATATCAGTCTATATTATCGCCACATATTATTTCCCTTCCACAATGTTTATATAAAATTTATAATGTGATGAAAAGATCTTCCCCCTAATTTTTGCATGCAAATGTAAAACATTGTCCATTTCCTCACAGTATTTGTTCTGTTTAATTGCATTTTAAATGAACATAAAGTAACTACCCCAAAGACATTAGCATGCTTCTGCCAGAGCTCTGCGGATTCTGCTGGTGTGTGTTGAGAAGTTTCTGCATCTCAGATGTAACCTGATCTTCACAGATAGCCTGTCCTGAAGGTGGAGGCCGAGCAGTCCTAGAGGAGGGCTTTGGGGGGCTTCCCCCACCTCTTTTCTGATCCGTTTCCAGCGTTAGAATATTTAAAGCCCAGCAATGGCTTGGAGAAAAAGAGCCTTTTTCTACAATCACTGGTTCCTCCTTTAGCCAAAACAACTTCAAAACATACTGAAGACAGAGTTAGACAGGGCTGGTTGGCTAAAGTGCCTGTAGGCTCCAAGAGACGGTAATAAAGAGAGCACTGGCAGCCATTCAGCTGAAATAAATCTCGGAAAGAAATAGAAGAGAATACAAGACCGAATTGATTTTCAGAGGTGGTGTGTCTGCAGTAGTGCTACGAGCCCTCGTCTCTCAGAAACCACCTGTACTTATTCCCCCCAGGATTTGGCCAGGCTGTCCTTGGGTGTGCAGTGAGCATCAGCAATTCCTGAAGTCTGGTTGCAACAAGGGTGGCGTATCCCACAGCCTCTTCCCTTTAATGATYGTTATGAAAATCCTTAAATTTGCCATTTGCAAGAGCTTTACATTGTGACATAATTGCAGGAAAATAAGTCAATAATGCTCTTTGTTGAGATCTTTACAGAATCTTGAATAAATTCCTAGTTTATACACAAATATATAGGGATTATAGGTGGAGGAGGACAGTTTAAAAAAAAAAAGAAAAAATCAACTTGCCATGAGCAGATAGGTCTTTTGAGGTTGAAGGTGAATTTCTTGACTATATAAACCCTCCTGAATCTGTCAAAAACTTAAGTTGTCTGTAATTTTGTAGAAGACTAAACACCTGGAGGGCTCTAATAATTGATGGTAAGAAGAAAGCTCCATACTTTTGAAGTTAGTTTTCCATGTGAAATGTATCTAGTGCTATTTAAATAAAAGATAAATCTCCTTTAGTGAAAGAGAAGAATAAGAAAAGTATTGAGGAGAATTAGAAAAGTATCAAGGAGATTTTCCAGTAGCTTCTTATCCTGAAAGGGACATTTCTAGTTCTACTCGAGAAATTAATTTGATCTATAGAGCCTTTAAAACTAATTTTAATTCTTCAGAACTTGCAATATGTTCAGTTATTTAAAATACTAATAAGTGCTCACTTTTAACAACATTTGAGATGGCTATCAGCTCCTCTTCTTCAAACTTCCTGGCTTTTTTTGAGTAGTAAAAAGGGTTTCAGGCCAGATGTAGCAGTGAGGTTAGAGGTAGAGGGATAAGAAGGGTATTCTATAAGACACACTTTATAGGGTATAGAGTCTGGGTGGCCTAAAGAAAAGGCCTATCACAATCTTATCTCCTCCAGAGTAATATCCCTCTAAAGTTTGATTCAGTCATTCACAGTTAAAATGGGTAGAAATGTCAAGTATCATCATTTATGCTAAAATACCACCCCCCAACACTGAGCRAAAACAAACCAACCAAAACCCCCAAATCACTTAACACTGACTCCACCATGAAAAAGCAATGCCAATATTTATCCACTGTCTTATCTGGCAAGAAGTGGATCTTGACTCACACTGCTCAAAGACAAATAATAATACAAATCTGAATTTCTGCCTCACGGGAAATTTCTGACTTTTCTTCCTGAACCAGGATGAAAAGTTGCTTTCTTTCTTAAAGCATATTTCTGTTTAGAATGGAAAACAGAAATTCAGAAATAACRTTTTTGGTTTTTTTTTCTTTTAAAAACAAAACGTGATATTCCAGCATTGAAATGTTATGATTCAATTAAGCTGAGCAAAATGGGGTTGTTTCAGTGCATATCTGTGTCACTGAAGTGCTATGCACATCATCAGTAAACTACTGCTTTATTATTCCATTTTCCTTTCTCAGGATGATGCACCAAAAAACAATATACAAAAATGGTAACATTAAAGTGTTGCACTTTAACTTACATAAGACACTGTGGTGACTCAAACAGACAGCTATCTGTGTCAAACTAATGAAAACCAAAGTWGGTTGTTTTTTTTCCCCTGATTTTTGGCAAATTGGAATTATTAGTTTGAAACAATGTATCAATTTTTCTAATGGTAAATCAAGATTTTGGCAGAATCCCAGTTTTCTCAGAGAAACACAGTTCCCCTGAATTACAGAGGAAAACAATTTCAATTAAAAATCCCTGACCACTTCTTAGCATTCACTGCACTTCAGTCCTAATCCTCCTCTCTGCTTTTAATTGTATTTGCTATAGCACACTATCACAAAAATTGGGTCTTTCTGCCCCTGTTTCTGSATGGTACAGAAGCAAAACTGTTAAAATGGTACCTGCGCTAGTTTTACTTTTACATACTAGCAATACTGTAGACATTCCTTCTCCTGGGGTCACTCCTATACTTCTTTAAACATTTAATGACATTTTTGCGCCTCTTTCCTAGAGACAGTTTTTCAGTCTCGCACTGTGCAGAGACTCGGCCAGCTCTTACAGCTGTGCGCAAGCCCCAAAGAGTAAGCCCTGGTGTGAGACACACAGGCTGCTTAGAATATACTCACTTTGATAGCAGATTAGTTTTCAAGCAGGATTTGAGCTGGGCAGCAGCATCACAGGAGGTTTAGGCAATCGTGTGATAAATCAAGGCAAGTGTATCTATTTCAACAACCAAATCCATCACATCGCTCTGATGGTATTTTTTTCTTATTGTGTTGTTACAGACACCGATATCGCACCCTCAACAGAGCTCAGTTAACATGCAAAGGGAAGCGTCAGATTGCTCATGTTAAATGGACACATTTTCATCAGTCTATTTTCATGATGAAAGGTCCTCTCCTCTGCACAGAGGCTATTTTAAATACCTACCTACAAAAGCAAGCAGTAAAGTCAGAAGTGGAATGAATGTTATCTGCCTCTTTGTTGTAAAAACATCCTCTGATTCTGAGCTCTGCAAAACTTGTGACCTAAATGTCACCTGATGSGTTAGTGAAGTGTCTGATACTGTTTCCAGAGGTGATGGCATCGTTTCTGCTTGCTCAAGAGAGAAGCAAACATGAGGCAGCCAGACAAAATATTTGCTGAATGAAGGACAGAACTGCTAAGAAAGAAATTGCATTTTCTAGCTCAAGACAAGCTTTGTAAATGCAAAAGGAAAAAAAAAAGAAAAATTAAATTAGCTCTATTGTTCTGTTCTTCTCTTTGCTGTCATGACTGGGTCCCTCTTTTCTCTTTCAGGTCCCTACTTTCTATATTCACGGACATGTTATTTGCTGACTTCCAGACCGATGTTTTTTGGCTCCAGAGCTGCCAAGTCACTGTCTATTAGCAAATATTTCACTCTTAGCTTTCCTCTAGACCATTTTATTTCACACACACTCTCTTTTTTTTTTTTTTTCCCTTCTTGCTGACAGTTATAAAACCTGAATATGTCTAAAAGAAAAAAAGTTTGAAAAAGAAGTGACTAGAAGAGAAACCACAGTGGATAAACCGGATGAGATGGGGCTGACTTTTCTTCAGGGATTGTAAGACTATAGATTTTGCCCATACAAAGGATCTGAAATAATGTTTATAAACATCTTTAAAGTCTACAAATAAGAGAGAGTTCTTCCCTAATAGCTATAAATTAGTAAAATTGGTAGATGGTGTTTCCCTATAAAGCATGGCCACCTGCATCTGAACTATTTACCTAGAGTCCATTACAGTCAAAGGACAGAAATTAGCAGTTCAACAACTGTCTTAAGTTTATGTCCTAACATGCCCTCAAGAGAAGCAAATTTTTGTCTTAGAAGTGCTTACTTATTCTAGTTTTAAGTGGAGTCTGGTTAGCTAACTCAGAGATATCAACATTTCAGAACTGAAAATCAGGCAAGATGATCTCTTCTGGAGAGGACTGCTCAGGCCACAGATGTAGCAAAAAGCTCCTAATTCGACAAGGTGTTTTGAAAAGGAGAGGAGGAGGGATGGCTAGGACCATCCAGAGAGCACTCAAAATATATGCAATGCAACATACGCAGGAGAGAGAGATCCAGAGAGAGTCAAAAGGTAAAGCTGTTGGAATGGTGGATTCATACTGACTTCTGCTTAATATTTTATTAAGTATATGGTTCTGGCCATCTGTTTTTAAAATAGGATTTGTCTTCCTCTGTCCCCAGGCCAGCACGTGTGGAGGGATAACACAYTGTAAGCAGGTTGGAGGTGAGGATTAATGGCCATAGGCTGGTGTGGAAATGAAGAAATCAGAAATGATTTCTCTCTTCTCATGTGTTCATTTCACTAGATGTATGAAGCAAGCTGACAGAAATATTTGCCCCACAGATCATTCGGAGAATCTAACAAGGCACACAATCTCCAAGACAGGAGACACAACAGGAACTTTGCTGGGGCTTCAAACACAAGGCACAGACTTTTGTTACAGGACATTATTGCATGAGTACATCCAAAAGAACCTGAACTAAAATCTGCAGGGTAACTCACCTTAAACAACTGGAAATATCAATAGTTTCCTAGCTGCATGTAACACATATACTGGCTATTAATATCAAGTCATAGCAGTTTCTCTTATCAAAAAGATTTAGTTCTCTCAGAGTTTATTATTATAGCTATTGTCAGAAGAACACTTTAAAAGAAATTCCACTGATTTTATTTTTTTACGGGGCAAGGACTGTCTCTTTTTATGCACCTATAAAGAATATGGCAAACTGGGGACAGTCTCCCTGGCGTGGAGGGGTAAGTAGTACAGCTAACAACTGTGGCATTTAATTGTCCAGTATATCCACTCATATCCTTACTTCATAAGGCAAAGGTTTTGTTTTTTCCCCCGCTTCTTTCCCGTCATAAGCCCTACAGCTGAACTGAGCGGCACAGTGAACCTGCACAATCAACACTAGCAGCTTGTTTGAAGTTAAACACGATAATTCAAAACCAATTAGATGGTATCCAGGAAGGATAGAGGGATGTGAAGTGAGTACGTGGAATGAGCTGTGATGGCCAAGTGTCCTTTAACTCGTTCTACAACATGGCTTGCACTACTGTCAATGAAACAGTAGCGCCTGCTTTACAGTTCATCTCACTGAAGCGCAAGCCAGGTCAGTATTTATGGAGCCAGCAGTGCATGTGTGTACAGTTGCCATGAATCTAAGCATAAGAAGTAGATTTTTGTTATAAACATTCTCCACTGAAAAGATAAGCTGATACATATTGCATTATTCACTATATTTTTCAGTTCAAGTGTACTAAGCTGTCCTGGTTTCAGCTGGCATAGAGTTAATTTCCTTCCTAGTAGCTGGTATAGTGCTGTGTTTTGGATTTAGGATGGGAATAATGTTGATAGCAACAACTAAAACATCAGTGTGTTAAGTAGTTTACACTAGTCAAGGACTTTTGAGCTTCCCATGCTCTGTCAGGTGCACGGGAAGCTGGGAGGGAGCACAGCCAGGACAGCTGACCCAACTGGCCAATGGGGTATTCCATACCATATGACGTCAAGCTCAGTATATAAAAGCTGGGGGAAGAAGAAGGAAGGGGGGGACATTCGGAGTGATGGCATTTGTCTTCCCAAGTAACCGTTACGCGTGATGGAGCCCTGCTTTCCTGGCGATGGCCGAACACCTGCCTGCCGATGGGAAGTAGTGAATTAATTCCTTGCTTTGCTTTGCTTGCGTGCGCGGCTTTTCCTTTACCTATTAAACTGTCTTTATCTCAACCCACGAGTTTTCTCACTTTTACTCTTCTGGTTCTCTCCCCATTCCCACTGTGGGGGAGTGAGTGAGTGGCTGTGTGGTGCTTAGTTGCCAGCTGGGGTTAAACCATGACATAAGCTTATACAGTCCTTATAATTTTTATGATGGTTAGCAGTACTTTAAGACCAGTATAWAAGTGTTCAGTGTGAATATTATCAGACCAAATAGCAAATCATAAGATGTGCACGTAGCAAGTGCTTTATTCACCTGGGAGTCAGAGAAGGAAATGTACATGCTTCTGTGAAGACTGAAGACAACATTTTAACATTCTCCTGCTTATTCAAACGTTTTCTTGCCTTCTGAGCAGATGATTAGGAGATCTCACAGCTTTAAAAAGGCAATTCTTACTCTTGGTTTTAGTCAAATGAATAACCCAGGGTGAATAATCAATTTGAGAATGTGTAACTTTCTCTTCAACCACATCCAGGCTCCTTATCCCTGTGGACATCTGACAATTCTCACACACAGTACATGGCCTCCAGAAGGTGTTTCCCTGCAATTGCTGGCATTTGCAAGACTTTGCTCTGGTGCTTGGGGTGGGACTGGTACTCATCCTTCTGGTTGATTTTTCCTGTGCTTGTCACTGCTTACAGTAAYAGCCTTGAGGTTCTTGGTTGCTGTCTTGCTGCTGGTGCTGTATAACTTCACAGGACTTGACACCTTGAACACATCATCCCCTTGAATTTTCCCCCAGTCCCAGAGCCCCTGCCATCTTTCCTCTTGATAAACAGCACTGTTACAAAGAAAATGGTCACAACAAACTGTCTAGTGATATACACCGAGTAGCTAAGGCTCCCTCCATCCTACAGCACAGGTAGGAGGAAGTCCTGGAGAAATCCACCTTGTCTCTACTTCCTTGCTGTACACCCCATAGCCCAAGGCCAGCCTGATCTCTTCTTTGGCAGGACTGTGTTTAGTGGCAGGGATTTAATTTTTATCTCTTCAGCCTGCTCAGAGGCTGGCGAGACTTGATCTTATATGACACAATACCCACTGGTCTCAAAGCTTTCCAGTTGCTCCCACTTCTTTAAGACGATGAAATGGTTCCTCAGGTTGCCTGTCCTGTTTGGTCTGAATGATCTGAATGTCCTGCTGGTCCCTCAGCATCCTGGCTTTCCAGCTCAGCAACTCTGCATTTGTAAGCCTGACACTTGACTTTTCCTAAAGCAGCTGGGCCTTGCAAGTGAGCAGAGGCTTCCCTTGCTGGGAGGAAGTATCTGCTCTCTATGAACATCTCCTGCAGCTAAATGCTCAAGCAAGGTCTTCCACATCACAGAATAGTACCCAAGCCTGGCTGCAGAGTCAGTTTCTCCCTTAATTTCTTCCCCAAGAGCTAGTTATCTACAGAAACTGAAATTAAAGCTCCTCTCCTGAATTACACAGACTTAAGCCTAGAGCTTGTGACATTCACGCGACAGATGTACCCTGTTTGACTGTGTTTTTCTTTGCTAGTCTAAGAAAAGAGCTTCTGATATTTGAACTTTTTCCATTTCTGCCAGTTTTTTCCAGCAGGAAAAAGCCATTTCTAAAATAAATTTTCATATTCAGTGGAATATTCACTTTTTTTGAAAAAAGTCAGATAAATTGATACAAATTTAAGAGTATTGGGAGGGGGTAATGCAACAGAAATGCTGTGTTTAAAAAAAAATATCCTTCCCATACAGATGAATCAATTGAACAATTAATGAAAAAAAAAAAATCATTAGCTGCTTTTGTTTCATAGTAAGAGTCAAAGAATCATTTTCTTGAGAAAGATGGCATGTGGACACTTGGCAAACAGATAGACAAAGTTCTACAAGTAACATTGCGGTTAAACTACTAATTTCTATATAGGCTTGGCTCTAAGAAGTCTGAACATCCTTAATAAACACTTCACATTTATAAAAACTCCAGATGTTAGCCAGTAGTTCATAATGATTTATTTACCTGTCCAATTTAGTGGTTTTTTCCTACATTCTGAGACAGTCAGTTTCCCTTGATTTATCCAAGTTATTTTTCCCCTTTCTACAGTCTAATAGCAAACTATTTCCTTGAAAATATGATAATATATATTGAATCTCAACAGCATTGGTTAGCTGTGGTTGCTCAGCTGTGTCAGGGGAGACTGTTCTGTTCAGTGAGGAGGGGAGTGAATCTATACTCTCCCTACAAGCACCTTCCCATGTCATTTATATACTTCTTTTGCATGAACATTTGGCCTTAAATCTTGCCTTCCCATAGGATAACACAAAGAAAGGTGTTAGCCCAAAGAGACTCCATGCACAATTGAAACAGATACCCATAGATTTCTCTTTTTGGAGTATTCTCTTGTGTTTGGAAAGAACAGTTCTTCTATTGACCAGATACACTGCAGAAGTGGAAGAATAAACTGCAAAAACCATAGGAGGTAGAAGCTTTCATCAAAAGAATATAAAATGGCAGGAGAGACACTCTTGCTGAGTTATTGACTGCATAATTGTCCAGGGATTTTTCTACTGAAGCTTGCACAAGTTTTTCCAGTGGAACAGTTTTTCCACCAGAAAATGATGATTTGATAAAATTGAAACTTTTCACAGCTGTACATTGATTTCTTCTAAATTTTTGATGGATCATTATTGAAACAACTTGTTGAGGTAGTATTTCGACTTGTTTTAATGTAACAAGAGTTGATATAAAGTGGTTTCAAATTTTTATTTTTTAAAGCTTTGTAATGAACCCAAAGATTAAAATTTCAACATTCCTTCTTTCATAAGGTGAAGGGCAACTTTTTCTAGTATCAGCAGCTCCTGCAGATGGGCCATTCCACTCCGCCCTGAGGCCTCCTGGTGCTCCCGCAACCTGCTGGAGGCCAACGGAGAGTTTCCTCAGCAGCTCTCACCCCTTCTCCCATGTTAACATCCATCCACTCCATACCAGATCAGGGGGCACTCTGTGTGTGTGTGCGCGCACGCGCACACTCTAAGAAACACYGATGCTTGGCTATTATTTCATCCTGCCCAAGCTAGCAATACATACTTGCACTTAGCTATACTGTTCCCCTACATACCTCCAAGTCTGAAAAATTCAAAACTTTGAGGCTTCAGAATGATACAAATAGGTAATTTCCTTTTAAATCCTCCTCATCTACTCCTCCACAAACACTGAAAGCATCAGCTCCCATAGCCTCTTATGATAAAAAGTATTATTGACCTTTCTGTAACCTCTAGATTCCTCCTTCCTCTCCTTTCTCTCACAGGTTTTCTGGCTTTCAGACTTGGCAAGTGGCTTACCAAAACAAACACTGCATGAATGCTGAGAGAACAGCATCTGATTAAATGTTGGATGTTAATCGTAGCCATATTTTATTCCTATTTTCAAACAGTAGAACAGAATAAGCTCCATTAAAAGTTTGACCTTTGAAAGCCACAATACTTGACTTATCCTGAGAGAACACTTCCTCCATAGCAAGGCCCGTTTGCCGGTGCATGATGCTGTCTGCTCTGAGCGACAAGATAGGTTGCTCTGAGTATTTTAAGTACAATTCAAAGAAAAAACATCTTAAACTCTACAATGCTTAGTCACATTTTGAAGTAGCTTTCTCAAATATTCTGAAGGACTTCAACCAGTCAACTTTTCAGAATAATTTATGTAATTGAAAAGCTTAAATTGAGCTGGTAGATGCCAAATACTCTATTAAAACACTTAGTAAGAGAACCAAGATCTATACTGCTGACCATCATCAGGGAGCAACTTAGTTGTGCCCCAGATTAAAAAAAAAGTTTAAGTCCAAGATGAACAGTTTACAGTAAGGTACGCTAAGAACCATGGGTTAAATCAGCACAGGGTTTGTTAAACTTCATTGTTCTTTGGCTTCACAGTCTCTGCTTTCTTCCAAAACTGAAAGCTGAAATACTGAGGAATCAGCTGCATGCAGAATACCTCCACAGCCTGCTCTGAAAACTTACACAAACATCCTCTCGTGAAATTTCAGGCTTTTAGTCTTACTCCACATACTTCTGAAGGTTTTGATATGGCCTATGTGGTCTATAACTAATTTATACTCATTATACTTCTACTGTCAGTTTACCTGAGCAGTGGCAAGGAAAATAACATGCTGTATTACTGCAGAAATCTTGTCAATTAAATGCAGAGAGCACTTCAGTATCTGTATACACAACTGTACCCCTGAACTGAAAGTAAACAGAAACCGTTAGGAATATGCCATGCTGCCTGTATGTACCATTACTCTGTAAAATACTTCAATATTGCAGTAATATCTGCCAGCTGCAACTCACTGTGCTTCACATCAAATCAAATGGCATAAGTGTGTGGAGCCAGGACCAGTGTCAGCTATTATGTGGCAGTTTTTCCTAAGGGGACATGCTGACAGAAAATCAAAACTTTTCTTTAATATTTCTTATTGTGTTTCTGCTAGTGAGACTACCTGTCATGTAGCAATCATTCTTTGCTTGCGACAGAGAAATAAAAACAGAAAACAAAAGAACTTGGATACCCATCTCAAATGTTTGGATTTGACAAAGTTTGTTCATGTTTGGGTTAGGCTTTGAACAGCGGTATGCCATGGTGTGGTCGTGGACTTAGTCATTTTGGGGAATGTCAGATACCCTTAACTGAAAATCCAAGACTCCCTTGCAAAAACCTGGCTCTTCATATACACACTAACTCTCCTAACACATCACACTGACTACAGTGGAAGGATGTCACAGATGGAAATGTTCAGCCTGGATGGGCTGAGCATGCAAAATCTGGATTTTATTTGAACTACCATTGCAGGGCAGTGAAATGTGATAACAAATACTTGTCATACCACATTGGTCAAAGTCTCAGCTTCTCTGTTATAACAGCAAAAGAAAAAGCAAACAAGCAAACAAAACTCCCAAGCTCAAAGGAATCTTTCCCAAACTGTAAGTGTGGTTGTACCATATTGTGGTACAGAGGACTTGGCACTGCCATGTCAGCATTACAGACTGACTGCCTTTGTCCTGAGCACTGGCTAGGGTAAACTTTATATCATTAAACTGATGAATTGTACTTTATGTAGAGAATTGTGGTCACGGTGTAAATCAGGAATTTTGTAGTTTGAGAACCTCAGATCTATCCCCTATGCTCTAACAAAATATAATTTTCCCTGCAGATTCTGTTATGCAAGTCACCTGTTTTACCAGAACTGCTAACATTTATGTTACTTTAAACCAAAGTATTTTCAAATCAAAACCAAAAAGGTAAGTGTCCAACATGGCCTACATGTTGCACTGGATAATTAATCCCTTTCTAGTTCATGCAGTAAAATCACCTATTCTTGGCCAGCGTTTCACTGCCTGTGCCTCAAACATTTTTCCTCTTCGTTCCCCTACATGTCTCTCTATACATCCATTCTTTTCTGTCTCTGCTCTGACTCTGTATTTCCTCTTTCAGTTTTCCAGTGCTATCTACTTTTTGCTTCTCATGGCCAATGTCTTCCACCCAAAAAATGGGTTCTAGTGCTTGTTCCTTTCTATGGACCCTAATATTGATCAACTGTAGCACCTTACTTTGCTCAGGAATTGCCAGGAAGACAGCTGGGAAGACCAGACCCTTTGAAACCACCATACAAAAGACCAAAAGAAAGAAAGAAAAACAGTACAGGTGGGAGCGGCAAATGGGGCTCACACCCTGGTTTGGGAACGCAGGTGGGCAGATAATGCTTGCTGTAAGAAGCTGGAAACAATGAAACTGATGGATGGGAGGATTACGCCAGATGAGTAAAAAGGAAGGGCAAAGCCTCAGATTTGTGGAGAGCACTGCACAGAAACGGACAGAAGAAAAAAAATACATCAAAGGGTTCAAGCAAGCAGCAAGACATTTTAGGATTAAGCTTTGCTGATCCAAACCTCTAAGCTATTGGAGGTTCACCCATCACTAATCTTGTCCCCCTTCATTTATGAGAAAACATGACCAAATATAATCAGTTACAGGATTCTGGGATATGGTTATATCAAGTTATATCTCCTGTAACAAGATGCAGTGCAGTGGCATGGCCTGCATTTCAGCTGTAGTAGCAGTCAGCTTTTTCCCTTAGATGTCACATCTTACTATAATTTACTATCTAGAAGACTTGTAATTAAAACCATATGCTTCACTTTTTTGTGCACATAAGGGGTTCCACATTTCTATAAACTTTTCCAATTGTAAACTCGCCTCTCTCTCTCTCTCTCCACTAACCTGTGGCCCAACTGCATGTAATAAGAGTAATTTGGAGAATGATATTTGGTTACACTCTATTGCTGTAAATTGCTGCTTTCCTCTAATGGCCTGAAAAGTACGGAGCTAAACCAGTTAATCCGAAATAAGCTAAAACTGAAAGCAACATTTTAGGAACAGGCGATTATATTCTTTTAATTAATGCAACATCACTTTGCAGTAACTTCTTTGCCTTTTCTAACAGCAAGGGTACATTTTAGGACAGATACCGATCTCTTTGGTGATGCAGAGTGGATGTAAACCTGTCACACCTGAGAAACTTTGATACAGAGAAATCCTTTGTGGGAATAACACTGACATACCTGGCTGCATGCCACCCTCCTGCCCACAGGTACATCCTATGCAGAACTGCTACTGGAGTAGACCAAAGATGTATCTGAAATATTACTGCATTTTGGCTGTTGTCAGCTACCCTCACCAGTGCCCATACCTGACCCAGTCCTGAGCAGCCTCAGGGACAGGCGGTGCAGAAGTGATGGGTACAGCCCTGCCCCCCCAGGCATTGGGACCAGAACCAGCTCTTCATAGCCTTTATGTTAAAAAGGCATGAAACCCCTCAGAAGGGGTCATACTTTATCTGCCATTCATTGGACCATACACATAATTTGGGCCTTTTTTCCATGTCAAATGACAGCCTGGATAGCTGAATTTTTGGCTGGTTTCTGGTCACCTGCAGACCTGTTCATGTTCTGGCATTGTGGCTTTGCATCCTATCCCTGTAACAGGAGCAGAGAGCTGCCAGACAGGGTGGTGCAGGACATAGATATTGCAGGAACGGAGGCTAGACACCACGATTCAAGCGTTTTGATTCATTGCTGTGGCTAACTCCATCTCTCATCTTCAGACAGATTTCTCCCAGATCTCTCAATAACGACAAGGCCACATAACACAGAGATTTTTACCACGCTGTCTGTCTCAATCTCTCTCATCAATAGATACGTGAGATGATAGCCCTACAAATATCCCAGCTAAACCTTCGGGTTATGGTGTAAGGGTCAATTGTTCAGTTAATGTAACCAAAGTCCATTGACTTCAGTTGAAAGACACCCATATATCAGTGGAGAATCTTTTCCCTTCTAGCTTTTTCCCTTCTCTCTGTCCAAAAAGCCCTTAACCCACACACAAACAGGACAATTTTTCAAGAGGATGCTGTTCACAAGTATATTTACTGGAAATATTCCTGTTTTGAAGAGATTTTAAACGTCAGCATTACTGCTCATCTATTCATATCATTACTGAACTTTCATGCACAAATGCAAGATGCTTTAGAAGAAAACACTACTTCTCCCTTACTTTTTGTTTTCTTTATTTCACCACAGCACCCACTCCTACTGCACTCTGCTCCTTTTTCCCCTCAATACCAAGGGCATGTTAATGTGGCTTTAATCATTCACTAGTGGGAAGACAGTATCATGGGGTTTTCTGTCCTCAAGTCATATTGTGGGTTTAATGGCTACTTCTACTAAACTGTTGGATCTATAGAAATCAATCAACTAAATACTTCTTATGTGTCATCATAAGAAAATTCTCTACCTTGAAACACTAAGATTCACTTTAACTACAATTTATAGTTTTAGCTTGGTCATTCATTTTAAGCAAGAAAAAAAAAATACAAATTGGAGGGACAAAACCAGTGTTTAAGTTCCATGAAGYGCTTTAACAAAAAAATTGTTGGAAGAAAAATTAAAGTGTGTCAAATCACTGTGTTTTCAGATTATTTAAGAAATACTGATTTTTCACTTTCAAAATGTCATTTTTACTGCTTAAAAAAAGGTTCCAAATTAAAACTTTAAAGGTAAAACACAAGAACGTGTAAAAAATGCCCAACAAAACTAAACATTCTTTTTGGGGGAAGGAAAGATTTTTCTCTCTCTTACTCCTGTCCTACAACCCTTAAAAAAGAAAATCCAGTTTTGTTTTCACTAAAACATCCCCGCCCCGCAACATTATCTGATATGGCTGTATTTACTCAGCACTACTTTTAAAATACCTCCAAGAGTTATGCTGACATGAGGCATGCGCTAACCTGTGATGGCATTTGTATGACAGTTGAATTTGCATGAGTGATGAACAAGGACAACTGGAAAAAATAAAATTACCAGTACAGAGAAAAATCATAATATGACCATGTAAAACTATAAAATGAAAAGTGGTTTCACAGCCACTTTTTGAGTAAGAAAAGAGATTAAGTAAAGAAAGAGTATTACAATATTTTGTCTTTCAGGGTGAGATGTGCTTAGTAGCACTATCCTTCATAATTCCAACGAAAACTGTTCCTGTCTGTCATTCCTCATCCCACTTCATCTTCTGCCTGACTGGGGGGAGCTGACTGCTAGAGGGCAGTGACCAGTTAGCAGGGTTTTTCTTTAGACAATAGAAAACAGCTTTTATATATATATATATAAAAAATATATATATATATATAAAATGTGTATATACACACAAACACAAATGGTGCATTATCATAGGTAACTGTATTTGATCCACATTTAGTATCTGTCTGCCCAAATACCAGTAATAGTAATCCACAGTTTATGATAAAAATTCAGGTACTGCTCTGAAACTATAACCCACTGCAGCCACGTGTTTTGTCCTGAACAAAGTATGAATTCAGACAGAAATAATTGTGAAATATGGTGCTATTTTGGGGAATATTCCCTACAGAAAACTTTCTGCATTGTGAGGTGTAAACGTTTATGCAGAGCATTACTGCTGATGGACATTGACTCTCATCAGCCATGCCAGAACCTGGAAACCTGTTATCCTCCTTGCTTTACTGAAAAGGTAATATACCTTGATGTGTTTCAGAGAGCTTTGCTGATGCACTCTGCACACCAATCTCACAAAAAATGATGTACTAACCTGTCTTGCACAACAGCAGATGACCTTTGCCAGGAGAATGTCGCCTCTGAAACTGCTTCTAAGTGTGATGATAGCAGTTTTCCATTTTTAAGAGCACAGCATCTCGAGCCCATGATGATAAGAGCTGGCTGTGAGGTTAGACTATCTTTCTGGATTTTTTTTTTCTTTCTCCTTCCTTTTAAATGAATCTGCACAAAATGCCCCAAAAATGAAGACATCGCCCAAAAAAGGGAAGGCTGAGCAGCAGATTAAGAAATAGGCTTCTATAAGTCTCCAGACAAAGAGTTTTTCCCCTCCTCTTTGCCTTTTTAAATATCTCTTGTATAGTAATGGTTGTACCGTATATTTGGCTGCATTTTTAAATTATAACAAGAGAAGTCCAGGTTACAATTTCAGTGAACTAATCTGATGACAGTTAGGTCCCTCTTTTCCCCTTTTTTCTCCTGGATATTCATCTTACATTGGATTGCAGCTTCAGACCTGCATTCAGATGGGAACAGCAATATTATTTTAAAGTTATTGATTCAAAAGATGGCAAGGGAGAAATTCTGAGTTGTTATGCTGAAAGCACCTGAAATGAGAAACCTGCCACAAGGAAAAGGATTATCTTGTGCTTAAGAGGAATTGGAGCCTGAGAGCCATGCACCAGATACGCAAAAACTGTAGCCAGAGACATCACCTACAACTATGCCATTAAAGGTGTCATTGCAGAACGAGGATCTGTCTGGAAGTTTTGGAGAAGTGGAAATACACAGACCCAGGTGTACAATCAAGTCTTTAAAGCAGCTGTTGACTAATTTGTCCAATTTAAGTTGTCTTACATGTCACAATATGTATCCAGCCTTGTACTTCTCAGAGTGTGGCACTGAACATATCATATGCTTGATGTTGCATAGAAGGTCTTAAAATCACTTGGATAATACAAAGTCAAAACAGTCAGCTTGGTTAAGGATCCTCAAGAAAGTAACCCTCAGAGGTACTGGGACTTAATTACATACTCTTACAACATATCAGAGATATAATGTGCTCCTTCAGGGAGAGCAGATGGTGGTGGGGTTTTTTTTGGTGG
>JAYKAV010002031.1:19817-118531 GCA_035582835.1 Phoebastria nigripes | reverse complement strand
TTCCCCCACATCAGATTAGACTGCATAAAAAATGAGATACGAAGTCTGGGTTGAATTCAAGATAAATGCTGTCGATGGCTTCCTACAAGATTTACCTTTCCTCAGTATTTGTATTGATGCTGTAAGGGCATCTTCAGAGGAAAGAAAAATGTTTTCCGGAGAGATGAGAAATACATGATTCAGTACATAATGTAAACTGTGCATTAGGAAATGTAATCTGTGTCAAACTACAGAAAGTTTTGAAGATGTTTGGTATGAATGTGCTGTACTAAAGGTATATTGCAACTCTTCCCACTCAAGGGAGGAACAGATCTGAGCTGCTTTTTCACATGATGGATGTGAGTGATTTTCATGAGCAAGCTATATTGTCCTTTTTGTATTACATCTCCACGATCCTGGGAGGGGAAAGTAGCTAAAAGCATCAATTTTGATACAAATCCTTTATGGTCTTTAAATTGGGCGCTGCCACTTTAATAAGCCACACCTGGTTAAGATTCGTGTTCTGCTGAATTCCTCCYGCTGTAATGAGCCCTGAACATCAGGCTGAGGCTGTGATCAAGACAATACAATTAATCACCAGACCGTGCACAATTTCAGTAACATGAAAATTGCATGCAGTTAGATTTTCTAAGTAAAACTAATATTTCATGCAGTGGAAAGGGTGAAGTTTCAGTGCATAACAAAAAAGAATTTCGGAGGTTTAAAAAAACCTGGCAGTCAGCAGGGCCACGTGAAGGTGAATGCATAAATCAAATAACTATACCATCTGTTATAGAAAACTTAATGGGAATTAAGTGGCCCATATTTTCTAAAAATATCTTTCTTCACAGTGTGCAGAAGCACTGAATATCTAAGGAAGAATACTGGAATTGGACTTTAATTAGGAAACTTTGAGTTTTGAATACAACATGAGCTTAGTCAAACTATCAGCAAGATAAGCTTATTAGGACAGAAATAGGAATAAATATTTGCATGGCAAAAAAATAGATCTTCTTGGTGGGAGGAAGAGGGGGCATTAAAACCATGTAGTGGCCCCATTTTCAGTATTTTTTCAGCTGCAGCTTGAGGCCTCACAGAGAGACACAAGCAGTGACAGGCAGGCCAAGGCCACCTTCTGGGAGACTTTCTATTCTGGTGTGATCTAAAATATGGTGGTCACTTAAGTGACTTGAAAATTCACAAGCAAAAAAGGTTTCCTGCGTATTTGAAAGTATATTTCCATGCAGCAGTTGTTTCTATGTAAATGCAGTATTCGCCAGAAATCCCATTCAAAGTGCAGAGACAAAATGCAATTGTCACCTCTTTCTAGGCTCACCTCCAACGCCAGCTGGTGGGAAGGTACAACTTCTGGAGAGCGCTGGTAGCTCCTTTCTTTCCTTTCCCCATTAAAAGAAAGGCATGGCAATTTGTTTTCTCTACCATTGGGTTACAAAATCTTCAGGGATTTTTTTTTTTTTTCTTTTTCCCCAAGAGTTTGCACATCTCTAATCAAGGAATCTAAAAGTCCTGTCTGCACACAAACAATAAAGATAAAACCAGCAGGCAAAACTGAAAACTTTGTACAGGAGTGGAATAACAAAGGCAGACTTCCTTACAGAGGAGGTATATATACTGGTCCAAGAGTTGATATAAAACCTAAACAGAGTAGATTAAATGAGATGGTACAACTGAATGTTTTAGGAAAATTATTTTCAGACTAAGTAATCRAGAAGAAAGGAGGGAGAAAGGAAAAGAAGGAAAGGAGGGACACAGAAAAAGGCAAAGTGACACACAGAAAGACAATAAACAAAATGCATTTTTAAAAAGAAGCAAAAAGGCTGATTTTGAGGGAATAACAAATTGAGGTTCAAAAAGAAAACAAAAATAAAATAAAGTTTCCTATTTGTGGTTCTGCCATTGGCCTGCTCCAGCCTTCAATTTCTTCTGCTCCCCCTCCTCGATCTTATCGTCTCCACAGATACTCTAAACTCTCTTGGGAAAGATCTCCTATGATATATTTTTACAATGTCTAACAAAATAGAGCCTTGCTCTCAGCTTGTGCCTCTGTATATTACTGTAGCATGAACAGTAAAGAGCAGTAATGGTAATAGTTGGGAAAGCCGCTCAATAATTTTCCACCTTAACATTTTTAACAGCAAATGGCAGTTCTGTGACACTGACACGGTTCAACTAGGCCAATGATATTCAATTTTTCTATCAGGAAAACTGGAGGAAAATATCATGTTTCATCTCAGTTCATCCAAAATAAAAATGCTTGCTACCTGAACTGATCCAAAATTTTTAAGAAACTGCATTTCATGAACTGCACATGGATTCATGTGAATTCATCTTTTAAATAGCATAATCCACTGGCCACTCAGCAGCTGGGACTTATTACAAGTTGAAGTCCAGCTAAAGAGTCTGTTAGACACCAAAACAGCAACCACTGTAGGGCCACAAAATTTAAGATTGAGCTGACTTGAAACAAATACAATTATATATTTAAGTGAAAATCCTGGAAAAACCCCATCTTTTCCAATGAAAAAAAATTCCAAACTTTTAAAAATCTATGAAAAAAAAAAATAGTTCAACATTTAATCCTGCTTTAAGATAACACCCTGAAATGTGAGTATTTGGGATTTTTCACGGAGCAATGAATTTTTGCTAATTGCCATTACTGAGGAACAGTTACTAGATATTAGCAATAACCTCACTGTGTGGTTCCCAGACTGACAGTGACAGGGAGTGACCACCTACGATGGAAGGGAAGGAAGAAAGAAGTAACTCTTCAGAAGTTAGAAAACGATGTTGGAAAGTGCTAAAACCCAGGCTGCCATGGAAAGCAATAGATAAGTGAAGCAGTTTTGGATGCACTTCAATAGTGTAAAGAGTAATCAAAGGATCTTTTGAATATGCATACCTCTAGAAATGACTAAAAAATGCTTTTTTTGTGTGTGTTTCTGGAAATGGGAAATAGCAGGAATAGAGATGTGCTGTAATTAAAATGGCTCCCATTACATAAAGCACATGTGTGGGCAGGGAAAAAAGGAATTTCATTGTTCTTTTGTATGCATGGAGAAAGACTGTATTCTCTTGCAAAATCTGATACAACGCATAGAAATATATTTTTAAAACATAATAAAAGAAAATTAACATATATAGAAGAGTAATCACAAGAATAAAATTTTATTTGTGGGTTTTTTTGGAAGTCCTTGGTTTTATTGGAGCAACTGCTTGTGGGCTAATGCCTTACTCTGTGTTTGTTAAGGCACATTAAATACTCCAAAATTATTAATTATTAATAAATAATTAACTAATTTTGATTAAAGCTGGTTAGGGTCATGTATTTCCCAGGTTGTCAATTGCTGGAAGTTCCACAGAGATAACACAGGCATTCTACAGTTAACACTAGGGTACATCCATACTGGGGTGTGCACTGGTGTTCAGAGAAATGCATGCTAGCCCTGAAGAAATAAGCTCGGGTTCAGGAGCTGTCTTGCTGAGAAATGTACCCCTAGCACTCAGCATCTCAGCGATCTACGAGGACAAAGCGGGAAGCTGCTCACCTCACCTGAAATGCCTCCAGTTGTTAGGGCAGGGTGAAAATGTGCCTCCTTAGGCCAGGGACCAGAAGCACCTTTAGCTTTCTCTCACTATGAGCTACGTTATGAAGAGGCTGTTAGAGCCCCTGACGGGGTGGTATCCTGGGCCGATGGGGTCACTCCGGCAGATGCATGGCGGTAGGGCTGCTGTGAGTCAGCCGCCGTGCAGTCTGGACATCAGTACTCCTCGCACATACTCGCTGGGTCCTTCAGCCATCCTCAGTGCAGACATAATGTCTGGCTCCTTGGAAGGGGATGTTGCCAAGGGCTACACTCAGGGAGTAAAACTAAACACACTTTCAAGCCTAAATCAAGAGCAGAATGTATTGGTGGGGATATAGCAATACTCCCGGCTCTAAGGTGCACACGCGCGCACACACACACATACATACACACATAGTTTATTTAAAGGTTTTATTGTTAGCATTATAATTAGACCCCCAAATATGCTGTGTATATATATCAAATTAAGCTCCAGTAACCAGGGATTTTCTAGCAATATATACTATGGTTGAATTCCTGTAATTCTCATATTAAAATCTTTTACTATAACAATCTGTATTTAAATAAATAGCCTGTTACATTGCTCATGCTCACTGAGTGTTATTACTACCTCTTTCCAAGAGAGAGCAGTAGTGAATTGTACTATCATTACACTGGACAGTTTTACTCAAACACACTCAATTTACATTTTCGACTCCATAACCTTTCAACCTATTGACCATGAAAAATGCTCCAACATAACGTGACACATATAAATGTTTAAAGTCCAAAGGGTAATTATCTATATTCATAGTTAAAACTGTGCCTTGATTTCACAATAGAAACCATATGTTCACTCAAAACACTTTCAATAGGCTAAATAACACCCAGATTAACCCTGAGTTAGTTTACTGGTTAAAATAATAGCAGCATCTTCTTCTAATTCAGTAGTTCATTTATCATTTTTGATCAACGCACTGAATGTGAACTTTCAATATTTGAAAGCTTAACTTGAAAAATAAACTGCATGCAAGAATGAGAGAAATTCTACAGATTCTTAAATTTTATCTTTAATGTCATGTAATGTGCCTGATAACAGCTCAAAATATGTTATTTAGCTTGAAGTAGAATTCTGCGTTGCCTTGCATTTAATAGACTAATTCTCTCTCCTAGAAGAAAAGGACAATGACTTTCTGACTTTTTTTTTGCCCACAGAACAGTGCTTAACAGATTGCCATTTAGAACAGATCTTGACCATTTTCTTTTATGAAAAATGCCTTTGGCCCAAATCACTCCCAGGAAGTATGAAAAGTATAGAGCACAAGCACTGTAACACTCAGGTAAGGCCTATGCAGCAGCAGTAAGAAAAGTATAGCAGTGAAAGCTATACTAAATGGGACCTCATTTAGGTTTTGGAATAAGCAAACTATTTAGATACACTTTCCGTTATCTTGTTTCTAGTAAGATAGATTATTTTGAACCTTTGGAATCACTGCAGCAGAAAATTACAAACAGAAGACAAAATTGTATATTACAGGAGTAATGACAAGTCAAAGGAGAGAGACATACTTAAAAAAATAGAAAACAGGCAAATGACTTTTCAGTGAGTGCCAACTCTCTGCACATTAAACTGGTTAAAAGCTCCTTCTCTCCCTGCTTGTCATGTCATTGTTCCCTGTCAAGCAGCAGAGAACACCTCCAGCTAGTACATGATATACAGGATGCTTCATCAAAAAAGGTATTCTCTATCTTTGAATTTKAATTGACATTTTCCCTATGTATATTATAAAAGCCCTGTGGAAATGGCAACGGACTATGGTGCAAAAGAAGCCAGGAATTTTGCAGAAGGTTCCCTGGAATGCTGGTCTCATTTCAAAATGACATTATTACATATGGAAATGATTGCCTTAAAAATACACAGGTACAACTATGAAAACAAAACAAAAAAATAAGTCTTTGTCTGGTCTTCAGCTTTATACAGTAAAATTGAGCTCTTATGCATACAAGATGCTTTGTTCCACCTCTCCTGCCTTGGAATAGAAAAATGATTCTCCTGCAGGGAGAGGCTGAGGCCACGTGTTTGGTTTATTAGAATAAGAGTGTTGTCCCTCATAAATTTGGAATCTTCCCTTGAACTGCTGGCATTCTAAAATGTTATAATTTTACATCCATCATTGCATGATATGCCCTAAACAAGTCAGTGGAACCATTCACCCTTAGAAAAGCTGGCACTCAACCAATTTATTCACTCTGCAAGAGTCTTTACACAGTTCTCTTGTACACCTTTGCCATCATTTATGCATCATTTACCATAAAGATAGGAACTGCTAATAAATCCGTTATACTGAATGCTGTAAGTAAATCGGAAAGGTCTTTCATATTTAATATCTCAATGACTCTGTAGCCTTCATTTTGTCATATTGTAGATTATTTCTGGAGAAGCTTTACTTGAGTCCCAGTGTTATTTATCAGCAATCCTTCTTCACATCATCATATAATCCAACACACTGAGCATTTGTGTTTCTATGAGAACTGTTTTGCAAGATTAGTCCAAGTTAATATAGGTACAGTATGACTTTCCTGGCTACGTGTAATTACAATTTGGATTGGATGAACTTGGCTTGAAGAGGACTAAGAATTTGTCAGAATTGCTTGCTGTGTTTGCAGGCCACAATATTTTTAAAATACAAGTTGAAGGAGTGTTTCTTTCTGCTCCATCTGCAGTGAAATTATAGCAGGGGTTCCCAAATGAAGGAGCTTGATTAGTGGTGCTACTGGAAGAGCCTGGGGTGGATGAATGCAAGAGCAAGAGTGTAGGTGTCTCCATAATATATACTAATAAATACAGGGATACCTGTCTCTTCCCATGTCACACAATTATAGTCCTGTTATGGCCTCGGGGAGGAGGATGAGCTGGGGATAGAAAGCATGTCCCCTTCGGTGCCTGTGGTGGCTTTTCTCGAGGCTGGGAGCTGCTGCCATTTCGGTTCAACATCGCTCCTGTAACACTGGCATCTGATCATGCTGAGCGGAAGAACCTCCTCATTTGTAAAAGTGGAAGAGCATTTTGTGTGCTTTTCATTACATTTTAAACCGAGACAAAAGGTGGATAACAAAGCCAGGTGAAGAGTTCATTAAATTTCCCTCTCAGTAAGTCACCCAGTAAAGAAGTAGTGATACATTGTTAATGTTAATCAAGATAAATCATGCTCTGCAGATTAACAGATTCCTGTCTGTTAATGCCTAAAGTGATAAGAAAAGAAAGGCTGTTAGAAAACAAGGCAAGCAGCAGTTCCTGTTGTTAAAATGATGGAACCAAATATATTTACTGACATAAAGACAGCAGAGAAAGAAGCTTTCATCATCATCATCGTGTAAATGATAGAATCATGGTTTCTTATTGAACTGTGTTTAAAGGATTCTCCAGAAAGATTCAGTTTCTAGGAACTGGCTACTTTCCTTCGTGATTTTGCTCTTTTTTCACAGTGGCATTCTCCTGATGCTCTATTTGATCCTAAATTTAACACACTGAGATACCTAGCAATTCTAACTTTTGAGTACTTTGGCAAGTTTTATTCCTTATAGTCATTCTCTTAATGGTTGCTGCCTGCATAAGAGGCTTATTTATTATTTGTTTTATTTTTTTAGTAGGCTTGACTCTCAGAAAGATGTGTATGTGCCTCTGGATACCTAAACTGAGCCATGACTGCCAGGACAAAGACTTCAGTGATTAATCTAAGTAGAAGGTAATCGCTAGGCTTCCTGCAATTTTCTTGTAGACAAACTTCCTCCTTTTTTCCAGTAGCTTTTCAGCAAATATTTGTCAATGGTACAAAATATGTTGGTAGAATCTCTTAATATCAGAGGACAATAACATTAAGGAGGGCTGACTCAGCTGTGTTCAAATCTGTGAAACGTGCTCTTATCTGCTCTTTTTTAAGAGTCAATTAATACAAAGCCCTCTTTGTTAATTGTTCACATTTATCTTTACTGTCTTCCATTCTTTCTCATTTTTATTATTGTTAAGGGCATATTTTTAAATAATAGTTCATCATCTTTATAATTCTGAATTGTTATTAATGTAATCTTCCTTTTCTATTGAAAGGACTTTCTTTCTCATTAGGAATTTTAGGAACACTTTAAATCTTTTTTGTTCTCGCAGTCCCTAAACATTTCTTTTTTATTCTTTTCTTTTACAACTTTTATCCTACAGTGATAGAGGGTGCTCTGTTGACTATAAAGTAATCTAATTTGGTTATCTTCTAATTTCAGTAGAATTTTGTATTTATTTTACTAAACTTCAGGCTCTTTTCTTGTGAAGCAACATTGGCTGCTTCTTTGTTTAAAAGCAGCAGAAAAGAGGAAGATTTTAATATCCTTCCTCAGTCATCTTCCATGCATTTTATTAATCAGAAATGAAATTCTGGACCCCCTGGACTCAATGATAACATTGATATTGGCTTTGAAATGGCCAAGAACTTAGCTTAGATGTCTTAATATAAGTTTGCTTGTTTGTGTTTGTACTCTGCAATGGATGCATAATTTACCATGCTAAATTTAAACAGCTTATGGTCCTTGGCTCCAGGATATTCCTTTATTTTCACATCCTCAGGCAACTCCATCCTCTCAGTAAGAATTAGATCTAGGGCAGTTTTGCCTTTTTTTGCAAATGATGAAATTCTGTCTTTGACACAGCATGCTTGGATATATCTGTTTCCCAACAGATTTATGAGCAGCTAAAATCCCCCATGAAGAAAGTATCTTCTAGCCAAGAATTTTCTGTACCCTGCTGTCCTTATGTTTGAGTGGTTTGTAGCTGATACCCACTATTTTTCAGTTTTGCTTTCTAATTCCCTGTATCACTGTTACTAATTACTTTGAGCAACCTTGCAGGAAAAGATGCGTGTGCATTGATTAGCCATGTTGCTATAAACAGCACCACCTTACTGGCTTTACCAGCTTCGCGGAACATACTGTCAAGATTTTTAATGAACGTGCAGGAATTTGTTTTGAAGACTTGAGCTGTGCTACATTGCTGTGATTTACCATGCTGCCTTTGTGATTGTTACATATTATTGGCAATTTGGGGAATGAACTAGTGCACATAAATGATCAAAATAGCTGAATAAAATGAATAGGTAGAATGAATTTCCTGAGAAGCACTTCTACAGATGCAGTAATGATGAGACATTGGCCCAGATTCGGATGGCTTCAATTCCACGTAAGYTCCTTAATCTAATGTTTCCCACTGGCTAGGTGCCCCTGAAGGCCTCCAAGCAGCTAGCAGGAAACACAGGTACAGGAATCTAGGCTAGCTAAATTTGGACTGCTGTGCATGTCCATGTGGCAGATCACAGCTCTGTTCGCACAAGTAGAATAGCCAAGATCTATACTTCCATAGATTCATCCCACTGATAGACAGTGGGGATAGTCACCTAAGTCAAAAATTAAACACCTGTGCATATGGACTCAAAAACTCAAATTCCCTTTCTACTAATGGTAAACAGTGCTGATTTGACATTTTTCATAGCTAAAAAATTCAATAGAAAGGGGAAAAGAAAAGATGCAGTTTCACTAAAGGTCTGACAGGATTAATTTGAATCCCTTTAAATCTCACGTGTCCTTGTTTTAGTTTGTGGCTCTTTAGGAACTATCACTATTATTACTGCAGACTATTTCTTGAATAGTCTTTTTACATTTTTGCTGGGTGTCCACAAATGGACTGGAAAATAGTGTTTCTCAATCCCTTCTTCCTGAACCATGAGTAAAAACTTAGGTCTTTGCTCTTTTCTTCCAGGTACTTCTTGAATGCTTTTCCAYGCATGTTGTTCCTCAGACAGTAGTCCATGAGATATTTAGGACAAATAATTAGATAGAAACTTCTGTCAAATTTCTGCTTAGCAAATGTTAACAATAAATTTCCATCAATTAAGTAGCTGAAAAAACATTTCCTTTCTATAGAGTTTTGAAGAAGAGACAACCGTCTGACCTCATCTGTTCTTTAAATAAGTTTATTATTTCAATGGAGCCTCATCTTCATAAACAGTAGTGGATGGATGATGCTACAAAGGGTTTACAGTCTAACATTTGTTTTTTTTTTTTTTTTCTTTTCTGGGTAATGACTATGATTCTTAGAAATTACATTAATAGAGATGAATACTGGAAAATGAGGCATTTACTTGCTATTTATGTTTCCTTATACAATGTAAGTGGAAAGCAGATTTAAGACGCTGGCTGTAGCCTGGGTGAAAATCTGMGGCTGCAGTGTCTATGATGTTGGTGCCATTGTTGTTGGACGCCCTGTGCTCAGCCAAGGTCACTGCTTAGGACTGGCTGAAGGATTTACAAGGCGGCTCGTGAGCAGGTATGACCCTGGGTGTACGCTTAGATGGCAGGGTGTACCAGGCACACCCGAAAGTGCTGAAAAGCTGCAGCTCCCATTAACAAGAGCACTGCCAATACTTGACCAGTCCTAGGATCCTTTTGAAAAAGGGATCCCTATTATAGGTAGGGTCAACATGCAGAGGTTTTACACTCAAAACCTTGCGATGCACAGAACAGCCAAGGCACCCGCTGGCGACTCCCTGGGGGCTGGCGCCACAGGAGGTCCCTGGGGCAGGGCAGGGCAGGGCAGGGCCTGGCAGCCAGGGCCCGTCCCATGCCCCAGCCAGGCAGCAGGCAGGCTGGCGGCAGCCCCAACCCCGGGCATTGGGCATCTCCCTGGGGCTGGGGCTGGGCCAAGGCCAGGCCGGGATGTGGGCCCACACGTGGGCCCAGTGTGGCAGGGCCCATGCCTGGCTGGCACTGCTGCGGTGTAGCTGGGGCAGAGACAGACAGCCCCGGGGGACTGAAATGGGGTCCTGGGCTGTGGGCAGGGTGGGGGGAGCCCTGGGGGAGGCCAGGCAGGGGCTGTAAGGCCTGTGAGTGCCCTCAGGGCCCTGCAGTAACGCCATTTCCTAAGCAACGAGAACACCTATGAGCAGGATAACGCCATCACCTGCCCAGCACAGGGGGCAAGGGAGAGAAAGCCTACATGTGTGAGGGAGTTTCAGAGCCAGCTGCTGGCAGCAGAGGAATGCTCAGAGTCTGGACTGGGACCCCTGTGCAGCACTATCGTGGCCATAGCTCCTGGGGTCCGTGGTTTTGGGCAGTCTGGTTGGGTGCCTCCCCTGCCGTGCCATCCCGGACGTGGCCTTTCTGCCCTCCATACCTAACATGTTCACCACAGCTTTGGTCTCCAGGCTCTCATGTGTGCCTCGTCCCTTTGTTACCAACAGTTCTGGGTTCAGCACCCTTTTTTTTATCCTTCCCCAAACACCAGGGAGTAGACTGCAGGCTCCCTGGAGGAGTATTTTCCCTGCCTCTAGATGGTAGGAGGAACAACTGCAGAGAAAATGACAGTGAATCCTGCTCAGCCCAAGAATAGCGCTTGTTTAATGCAGAGGAATCCTTGGAGAGTTTAGCTGCCAAGCTCTAGGAATTTTTCACAAGAGTATATGCAAACTGAGATTTTTTTCTTCTTTTTCTTCACTTAGGGCATGTCTACAAAGATGGATGCAGACAGAACTTTTTACCTCGAACACACTGTATGGTTATAAAGTGCTGGACCAAATCTGGCATGTTCCCAMCTAGCTTAACGCACAGGCTGAGTAAGGTTGTGGCTGTCTGCACATTTCCACGTAGCCATACTCTTAGTTCCTCAAAAATAAATTTTATTCCAAAAAATAAATATCATCTCCCTCACAAAACCTTTTATATTTGTATTGCAATTCTTTATCGTGTCTCCAAACTGTCACATAATTGAACTTCTYTGTTTACATGTATGCACAGTATGAAAAAATATAATGACCTAAAAAATTTGGATTTAATGCAAAACAGCTGACAAATTAAGGCATACTTTTCTATCCCAGCTTTCCTGTATAATAACATTTGATTGTTTCTGGAAGACTGCAGTGGGTTTTTTTCTGTACATTTGTCTTGCAGAATATTTTTTAGTTAAGGAAAAACATGCTTCCCCGTGTCTTAGAGTTCTTCTGTATTTTCAATTTACAGTATGTCCTCTTGCTGCAATATTTGTTTTAGGGGAAAAATAGTAACCTGGATTGACTGTGTCTGCAGCATATTAGATTTTATGTATTACAATTAAATTCCCCTCTGAGCCATCTGGTTTACAGATTGTAGAGATTTTAAAATTTCAGTTTGTCCTCCCAATTTACCTAGATTAGGACCACCTTTTCTAGTTTTACTCTTCAAACATTCCCTATATTTTAACTTTCCAGTAAAAGTAATGGTTACTGGCATACGAGGTGGTTAATAATCCTGAAACCATGGTTTCAAATATTATCACATGGAAGATATTTGCCAGGCAAAGGAGCACAGAAGCGGCCTTTCAAATCTTGCTAATTTTCCTCCAGATAGAGGATAACTCACCTGCATCTACAATATTTCCTTGCTCTTGGCCATGCTTAATATAGGTAACACTATAAACTCTGCTGTTCTGTATTTTAGCAATTGTTTTGGGTCATACTTGTGCAAACTTGATTTTGAGTTTTTGGGGATTCCAGTGAGCAGAGATTGGCTTTAGATCAGATTGAAAGAAAGGATACTCTCAGCAAAACCAAGATGTTGGGTATGTAAGTCCAAAATAGCAATGCAAAAACTTCAGCAAAATGTCTAAGCCGCACTTGAACTCCCTAATACTATGCATTTATCTTGCAAGTTCTTGTGATGCCTGTAGGTCTGCCTGTGCAGAGATGCAGATCTACCCTGTTTTTGCAGTGAGGCACCAAACTCTGACAGTCATTCCTGAAGCACAGCAGTTGGATTTGGAAGGCATGCTTTGATGCAATGCCCTAAGCGGGCACATAGTAAATTTTAGGTATTTCTTAGATGAGGTGGGTTGGAGTACAGGCCTTGGGGGCTGTAATTTTAGATGAACTTAAATCCTGTTTAGTTCTTGGGTCAATTGCTTGATCCTGCCACAACTTATTTCTTCTGAGAAATCTGAGACTAAACCATTGATAGCTTTGGACTGGGGACTGTGTCTAGTTATTCCATACCCTAAAAGAAGGTCTTGCAAATTATGGCTCCTCTGAATCCTGTATGACAATTTGTATTTTAGGAAAGCAGCCTAAGCAAAGGGTAATGTACATTTGGAAATGTGATCCTTAACTCTCCAGGCAACTGTTAGGCTTTTCATGTTACCGTGCACATTTTTATTAGCATTCTTTTGTTCAAGTGTAGAAATACATGATTAAAGCATGTACATGAATATTTTGAAATCCTCACAGAGAGGATATCAGACCAGCAGTGGAGAATAGCACTATCAAATAGTAGAAATACCCAGTAGTGGTATTATTCCTGTAGTTGGAATTAGTGTAGAATTTTTGGAAATTGTGTTGTAAGAGTGATGGTAATTGTCAGTCTTGCAATGACAGTAAGTACAGTTTTGTATGTTAAACTTATTTGTGCACATATCACAAGAGTGTTCAACCTTCTCCAAATTATTCGGAATTGCATAAACTGGGATACCACACCTACTGTTAAGAAAATCGGTCTTGTCAGAACACTATGTTGAAGTTTGCTGTGTTCCCTACTCGTAGTAGCTATTTTAGTCCTCGCCTCATAGCTCTTCCCATAAAGAAAAGGTGATCTTGCATACCCTCCCTTATATTCTATCTTAACTCATGGACTTGGGCAGAAGAGAAGGTTCTAATAAGAATTTTTATATAATCTCTAAGTTTTTGTCCCAAGTCATCTTTGAATTGAAATAAAGCTCTCCTTTGCCAGCCAATTGTTCTTGTAATCATAGACAAAATTTCTTTCACACTGCATTTTTTATCTTCTATCTATTTACCATTCCCTATGGCCAGCCCCAAGAGGCACATCATATGATATTTGATGAGAAGATCTTTTAAACATTTATTTCCAAAGGAGATATTCTGTAAGAGGTTGATTTTCAAGGAAGATACACTATATATTTCACAATCATCTTCTCAATTTTTATATTAGAGTAGTAACCTGTAAATATTATCCTTATGAACCTTAGTTTCTTTGTTTAGTCCCAGTCTGTTTCTAAATTAGCATCACATTTAACATGCACAGTCATCATCTCATACAACAAGAAGAGTAATATGGCAAACTGCCTTGGAATAAATTGAATACTGCAAAAAAATTATGAGATCCTAGCACACCCACTGTAAGTCTTGATGTGAGTCTTGATGAAAAGAAAATTCTCATAAACATCCTGTTCAGTCTTATAGGGAGATTTTCTCAAAGATCCTGCTGAGATTTGTGAGTAGGATTAGTCCAAGCAAACAAAAAATTTTGTTTGCAACCACAATGCTGAGGCATGGAGGGAACTATATAGGAGGGAAGCCCCTCCAGCACCACAAGGCACAGAAAGTCTGCTGTGCCCAGAATATGCAAAACACAGATGACAGTGCCATTAGCCACCACTGCACTCTCTGGTAAGTGCTTCTGTAGTATCACTTTATGATTATCAAGCAGAGTTCTGAAGGTTTCACGACATTACCAGGTCATAATCCTCAGCATAAGTTAAATTGCAAGAGGCCTCTTCTGTTCACCAACTTTATTTCATAGTTTTCAGCATCAAGTGGCTGAGAGTAAAGTATACATCACTAAAAAGAAAAAAAAAAGATTGAAGGAAAACATGATAAAATCAAACTGGTTAAACTGCAGAGTAAAGGAATTTTTTCATAATAGAATTTCTTAGAAATCAAAAGTGAATGTAATGACCAGATGAGGAAAGCAATAAATAACACAAGTGAAATATTAACATGATTAATATTAGTACAAAGAAAATTTTATGGAATGCTTATCAGCCTTTATGCATGACTGAGGTAAAAACGGAGCCCAAGGAAATGGGGCAATAAAGAAGGGAGAATGGTAAGGAGAGATTTAGCCTCAGAGTGAAGCACCAGAAGAAGAATTTTAAAAATAAACCATTAAAATGGTAGCATGTTTCCAGATGTTCTTCAGGAGTTTTTAAGGGCTACAAATATGAAATAGCTGCTCAGTAAAGTGTGGTGCCTAACCTGCTCTTAAATCAATGCTGGTGTCGCAGAAATTGAAAGTGTCAAACATTGTCAGTATCTAGGTTCCAGGTGTGACTTGCACAACTACAGATTTGTCAGCTATACCTGATTTTTTGTGCCAAAGCAAATAACATAGAGTTAGTAGATCTAGGAAGACCAATAGAGAAAGTTCTGCTTTATGTACCTAGGCAGAATTAATCGAGAATCAGTAAGAAAAGGAATGGCCTGCTCATTCTCTTCACAATAGGTCTCTCACCAGAGCTTCCTAAAGAAAATAAGCTGTTACGGAAGAGGAAGAAGTGTTTTGATATACTGGTTCAAAGGCAGAAACAAGGTGCAGGAGTGCTTTTAATAATAGAGAGTCTCCTAAGAGGATCCTCTAGGGACTGATACTGGAACATGAGTTATTCAACAAATTTCTACGTGATCTGGGAAGGTGGGTGAATAGTGATGTAAAAAAAGTTTTCCTGATAATATCATTCAGAAAATTTACTTTGAAAACTGACTGCCAGCAGAGCATTCAATTCATAAAGGAATAAAACAGTATGAAGTGGACAATGCTGTGGATAGTCCTCCAAAAATTTCATAGCTGTGCTCATGAGCAATCTGAAAGAAAAACATGATGTTAAGAATTATTTGGAGATTAGCAATTATTGGAAGACTACAAAACAGAAAAGATGGTCATGCCATTTTACAGGTTTGTGTTACTCCTCTCATATACTGTGTGCCATTCTGGCCACGCTATCTGCATAAACAACATGGGGGAATGGAATAATGTTTGGTTAAAGAAAAKAATTATTGAAGGGCTGGGTTGGTCTCTGTATGAGAAGAAAATTAGAAAAAAGTTAGTTTTAGAATTCATTCTGTAAAATATGACCAAGATGCCCATACGACCATAGATGGGGAGAAAACGAGTAGGAAATAATATTATTCAATGTTTCTAATGAAATAAGAATTAAAGTATTCTAGTTAAATGATCAGATGATAGATTTTAAACAAACAAAAGAAACCAACAAAAAAAGTACTTTCTGACACAGCTTGCCATTGTGGATCTCACTAACACAGGCTGCTGTAGATAGCAAGAGTAGAATTAATTCAGAAAGGGATGTGAATTATTTTGAAGGAAATCCCTTCTGGTTGCTGTTAAACGTGTTGGATGGGAGGCTCAGAAAGACTGAACCACTGAATCGCAACCTAGAAAGCTTTACTGTGGGGTGGTCCATTTGCCCTGTTCTTAGATACCTTTCCTAAGAATCTGCATCTGACCACCAGTGGCTGGGAAAAAGCTGCTGGTTGATTTGGTCTGATCCTCCTACTCACTGTAGTAACTGGGATCTCTGTTACTATCCTTGGGTTTGTGATTAGCTGATATTTTTGAGAAATATTAGCAAGACCTAGCAAATTATTCATGGCATTAAGCTCTTTTGTGTGTGCATGTGTGTACAAATTAACTTGATTTCTTCCAGTGTATTTGTTAATCAGATTTAATGAGCTTGGATGGACTCCTGCTACCATTTTTCATATTCTGGTGAGTCAGAAGGTGGGCATACTGGATTCTGTTTTGCCATGAGTTAGAACCTCTTAAATATTATAGATTTACTCTAAATCATTCTACCTCTGTTTAAAAGCCCTGTTCTAAGATGGAAAGTGACTTAATATATTATTGTTGGATCTATTCCATGAATATCCATGACTTTCTTGGCCTCACTATCATGAATATTTTATTGAATACTAGAACACTCTCTACATATTAGAGAGCCCATTTTTGTGACTGAATTTGGCAGGTGATTGTGCTTTTGCTGTTTCATTACAGTTATTTTTATAAGTATTACAATAATGCTCAGAGCCCCCATGTGGATTAAAGCCCCACGGTGTTAGGTGCTTTAGCAGAACTAGAAGACTCTTTTCTGTCTGAAAACGCTGGTAGTCTGAACAGGTAAAACAGTCAAAAGTGAGAAAGGAAAAAGCATAGCAGAGCAATGAAGTGACTTGCTCCCCATTACAGAGCATGTTGATGATAGAAATGGGGACTATAACCTTCATTTTCTAACTCCAGCTGCTCTCTTGTTCACCCATTTGATTGAAGATAACTGAAGAACACACTGTTCATCTTGGAAAACTGGGTTTACAAACTGTATTTATAGTTAGTTCTTACAATTTATTTTTGTATCAGGTAAAGTGGGTTTTGTTATCTCCCCTTTATAGCACACAGGTTGTGCTTACTTGCAAAACACTCATGCATAAGAAGACTCTTACACAGTACTTTGCAGTTGTTATCCTTTTTTTAGAGAATTAGCATCAACAGGCTTGCAATATGTTTCTTACTGTAGCCAAAATATGTTGTGTTTTTATCTTTTATGACTACAGATGATGGCAAATCTGTTCTGGTTCAGAAGTGTTGCAAAGATTTTTAACACAGAGTCAAGGACTTTAAAAAATATACATATACATATATGTATATATAAAATACTGTTCTTAGCTTACCAATTWCTATGTCGTTATATATGCAAAATATTAAAAAGCCTCTGCTGATCATGATATAAAACAGCGACAAAGGGTACGAGGTGCCCGTGTCTAGAATAATTTGTTCACAGCAAATGTATCCAATAGCAGTGCTAAAAAAAATCCCTAGAGGCCAAGTTAGTTTTTGAATCCCCATGTGAGCCCTGGCATTGCAAACAAGGTACTATGAAAATTTCTACAGATGGCTGCTTAATATGTAAATTAATCTGACTCAGTAAGGATCATGCTAGTCAGTGGCAGTTATAATTATAGATCGGTATAGGATCTTGCTCTACAAATTTGTACAACCACAAAACTACCATACAGACACACGTTTATTTAAATACTTTAATTATTTACTGTCAGGATTTGTGACACATGTATGCTTCAGCTTGCAAACATTAACTAGGAATGATACATTACAGTGTAGCTAGCATAAAAATAAACAAGGTAGTTAAAAAAAAAACAACCAAACCCCAACTTGCAGGAATAAAGAGTACCAGAACACATAAAACAACGTAATCAGACATAACATATCTCATTGCATGTTGCTGTCCTGAGGAAGACAAGAGAACAACTCAAGTGCAACATTTTAGTGAGAAAGAAAAAATGTAGGAATCCTCAATTTGGATGTATATTTACAACTCAAATAGAAAGGTATGGAAAAACTTCAAGGCAACCGATGAAAGTTTATTTAAAGCAAATGTGTTCACAGTTAATGAGATTTGTGTGAATTTTGAACCTTTTTTTTCCTGAAGAGTTAAGGGAAGCAACAACCTTGAAAAGCTCTTCTGTTCTGGTTACTCATGTCGGAAAACAATCCCCTGCTCTCTCTATATCAACATGCGCCACAGAACTCACCATGGCAAATGGGTAGCAATTGACAAATACACTCTTCTTTTTTTTTTTTTTTTTATTTTGTAGGAAAAACATCCTGCTTTAATCCTGGCCATAGTCAATTAAATGGAAACCTAATTTAAATGAGTTAATTTGAAAGTGCTCTTTCCTTTACAAAAGAAAGAAAAGAAAGAAAAGAGAGAAAGGGAGATAAAGAGAAACAGGAAAGTAGATGACAGAGAGAGAGGGGAAAAAAAAAAAACAATTTTAAAAAAAAAGGAAAAAAATAAGATAGAGGGAGAGAAAGAAAGAAAAAGAGAGAGAGAAAGAAAAGAAGAAAGAGAGAAAGGAAGGAAGGAGACTAGGTGAGGTCTATTGCTGTTAGTGATCATAATTTCTTCACCAGTGTATGCTTTCAGATAGCACTCTGGCAGCGTTTCGCAAGTTTAGGGAGTGAAGGGTACTGATTAAAGTGTGCTCTTGTGCCATTTGAGAAATGCTCAAACTGTACACCTAGTTTATAATACATATAATGCGAAAAATGGAACCTCAGCTCCAGTGCGTTTGTCTGAAATGTTAGACAAATTGTAAAAAAGAAAAATTGTTTCAGTGCTACACTTAAACTTCAAGTACAAGCATTTGGACATTTTCTGAAGGGTTCATGCTGTGGCTTTCCTAAGCTCCCCACAACCACTGAATTCTTAAATATGTTTACTTGGAAAGGTCAATAGCTGGTTATCCTGTAAACTTTTCTCTAGGCTAGATAATAACAAAGTATTAGTTTTTGCTCATCTTTAGTTGTCAGCCACTCACTAGGAGGTATCCAGTGTGCTCATTTTTTCTCAGATTGTAAATGAGAGGGATAAAAGTGGATCAGAGGCAAGCAGTTGACTGCCTTTTTTTTTAAGGTCCTGAAATAAAACCTTAAGAAAAAAGGAAGAGACATTTAATTAAGTCATAACCCTCTACAGCAGCAGCATAAAGTGCATGAAGGAGCAAGTGTATTCAGCACACAGACAACAAAGGAAAGAAAAGCTGTTTGTTAAATCAAACAATAATGTATCTTGGTAACGTGAGGTTTCCATGAGGTTATCGCTATTATACAACAAGCACACAAAAGCTATGTTTGTTGAAGGGTTCCTGTATCCAGGAGGTTGTTGTGAAGAAAGACTGTTCTAGAACTCCATGGCAGAAATCAAATTTATCTGAATTGTAAGCACTACCAATAGAAAAAAAAAATAAAAAAAGCAACCAAGAACGTCTTTTTTTTTGCCAAAATGTTTTGCACACCTGGTTTCTAGAATGTTTGGTATTTTCTCTAAGGTTTCTAAAGGAAATAGTGTTGACGAATTGGCCAAAGGGTCCAACACTGGTGTGTGTTTTAGTACAAGATGGAGAGTCATCCCCTAGACAAGATTGAAGCAATTGAGGTTGGCTGGAGGAAATGGTAAAAGCAATACTTGCTCCTTTAATTGCACGGGTATATTGATCATTGACTCATCAAGATTGCCCTAAGGGGTGCGGTTGTTATACTGGAAGATCAGTCAGCTGCAACAAGCAACTCAGTATATATAGTCTATCATGTAGACAGAGGTCTGTGATTGCTCTCTCTGGCTGAGAATATCCTTGCTACATCAAAGTGTTAACTGCAGCAATCTCTAGATAAAGGTTAAGCTTGGAGCCTTAAGAAAATAAAATTAATGCGAACAGTAACAAATGCTTGATGAGACCACAAATGCATTCAAGATGGGCTCTGAAATGGCTGTCAGCAATTTAAACCAACATTACCTGAAGGAGGCTACCAGAAAGAAGGCTTCTTTTCCTAATCACACTGCAGAACCTGAGTCAGGGGGCAGCCCAAGCTAAGAGCAGCTTGTGTACATGGGAATGGACCACACTGCCTCGGGTTCCCCTGGTTTTGAAGCTACTTTACCATCTGTCTCTGTTAGCCAGGACACCTCTTCCCCAGCTTCATCCATCATTGCTAGATAATTTTTTCTGTAACACATTTGAAAGTGGTCAGCAGGTATATAGTCATCCATGGAGTCTGCTATGTTCCTTGTAACAGATTGTACCCTGCATGTTAAGGACAGTTGGGTACTATTTGCTATTTGTATATTGGTAACCATACAAAGAATTTTTAGACTATGAATAAATGCTTTTTATTTGATCTTTATCTAAGTTCAAACAAAGAACCTATATCCTTTTGGCAAGTTTTCGCTTCTTAATAATCTACGACAGCTAAGGAAACAGCGATTTTATTTTTCAATGACCATATATTTTGAATTGGATGATTTTCCATAATAAACCTACAATTCACAAGTTACGATTTGAATCTAATTCAAAAAAGGATTTTTATCTTTAAAAAAATTCAGTTATTTGTTCTGATTACATGTATAGGTCAATTGGAATTTCTTGTGGTTCCCTTACTGGATGGGTTTCTGATAAGAATGTTTAAAATAAGAATGTTTAAATACTTCAACATTTGTTTTTCCTGGGCATTCTATAATAATATGATTATTAGAGAAGTTGACAGTATTCTACTGATAAAAAAGGCCAGATCTGGTCCAAAGTTTCTATGTCTTGGCTACTGAAGAAAGGATAGATGTTTAAAAATAAAGAAACAGACAGTTGGGAGGAAGGGAAGTCATAATAGAGTATGATATTGATTTTCCTCTTCTCTTAGGCATTTAATGCTTCATCCAGAGGATTCCTCCCTGATTTTCTGCTGCAAGGCAGCGTCTAGTATACCATGTATAGTTAATTAGGTGAGCTAAATAGTATGCAGAGATTAACATAAAGTACAGTTAACCATGTCTGCCATATGTTCAGTTGTGCTTTATTGTGAATATGGAGGAATAATTACATAGTATCTGGCATATTCCACTTTTTCTATAATTTACATAGTAGTACTGCAACAAAATGATGTTAATAAACTGAGACAAACCCTCAAAAGTAATGAAAGTCACAGGTCAGGACTGAAATTTTAATCCTAGTTGCAATGGGGATCAAGCTAATATTATGAAAGCAGCACTTTCTGTTACTTATTTACATACTGTGTTCAATCCTTACCTGAGAGTTTCCTAGTCCATATATGTCATTTCATGCTGCTATGGTAATATGGAGGGGTTTATATACTTGTGAATTTATTTTGGATTGCATCATTTCTTTGTGGAAGATTTTTTTTTGAGCTACTTTTTGGACTTTTCTAAAATGACATTAAGAGACAATTCCACTGCCAGTGCATGGTCTGATTACCACAGAGTTTGAAACCCCACTGATTCAATCTCAGATATCACAGCTTTGTTAATTAGGCCCCAAATAATGTTCCCTTAGGTTCTTCTTCTGGCTTTGGCTGGAGTGGCGATAGGCACTGGTGTAATGTGGCTAGGCAGGTGGGAGCAGAAGGCACAATCAGTGAGTTATACCTGCAATGTTTTCTGCAATAATTACAGGGAATTATTTTTGTCGGATGAAGTTTAACACATTGGATACATGGAAAATTGTTTCCAAGAGGGACCTAGGAACATATCGCAAGGGAGCCAAAATACCCCCACCATTACACCCAACCTAGAAAAGCTACAGAAAAAGCAAAGTGAGGTCAAAACTGTAAAAGCCATCACAAATGTTGCTGCCACAGTAGATAAAGTTGAAAGCTTTGAAATCTTCAGCGTGAAAGTTAGAATAACTTTCTGATGCTCCAGATACCCTCTTTGAATTTATTTCCCTCCAGCTAAATTGTTCTCTTGCACCTCAGCTAATATTTTCAGGTATTTCTTAATATGACTCTTCCTTAAAAGGCTGGGAAAAATTAGAATATGCATGTATAAAGGAGATTTTTAACACTGTAATGGTGAAAGGCCAAATCCATCTGGTCAAAACAGAAATAGCCATGTGAAATTCAAGAAACTGAGACTCATTTTTAACCTTTGATTGATCTGTCTCCAAATACATTTTTGTATTTATGGAGAAAATAATTAATATGGTACTAACTCCTCCCTTCAATGCAAGCACTGTATTTCTGGTACTTTATACCTTGTAGGCGGCCATTAAAAGCTTTTTGCCCATAACCTCCTGCAGCTTCTGGGGCATGGTGCTGCTGCTTATGGAATCATGTTCTTAGTATTGTGTTCTTACTCCTCAAGCAAAACAAAGCTAGAACAGTTATTGTTATCAGTTTAACTAAAACCTGAGCGCCACTGGAAATGTCTTTAATTTCTTTAATTTTGTGTACTCTTCTGGATGGATAACACCTGTTGTATGTGCAGTTACATTTTTTCATATACTGGGGGGAAAAAAAAGAGAAAAAAGAAGAGAAACCAAAGTTGGTTAGATCCAGGATGCTTTTGTTTGCTATTTTGCTGGCTCCTAAATGAAAAAAAAAATCAGTTATGCAGGCTTTCCTGCTTTGTTTCTGAGCTGTACTTTGTTTGTTTTCAGCATCTCTGAATTTTCAAAACTTGGCAGACTACTCTGCATAAGTAGAAATCTAAAAACCTACTTTTAAAGACACCAGAGTAAGTTAACATTACTCAATTTTACTTTCTTACTTGACAATTCTGATAAAAGTGTTCAGAGGATGACTATTGACATACTTTTCAAAATAACTGCAGTGCGACTCAGGATAATTTCAGATGATTCTCTCTCCCTGTCCTACACTGCTTTACGGCAAAACCAAAATTCCTACAGAAAACTGTAAGGACAGGAACTGGGAGGAAAGACCTTCCATGGAACAGCCAGCATCAAAATCCTGACTTTCTCCTTTCCTGCACCACACTGAGAGGCAAGCACTGAGCCAGGTACAAGGCAGGCTCAAAGCAGAGAAGAGTTGAAGAAAGACCGCAGCATCATATCGCTCTGTCCTAATCTGCTTCTTGCACTGACCAAGTGCAAAGTACAAAATAGGACTCCGAACAAAACACACCAATTTAATGTAATTCACTGCTGATACACTTTTGCTAAATTAGAAAATCCACATTGTCATGGRTAGAGATACAGACCACTAAATGGGACAACGCTATAGGTATTAGGTTGGCAACATTTCTTTAACATGTCTTGGAGTAGAAGTGATCTATGCTTTATTAGCAAATAGATGTGCAACTGTTTTCACTGAGGCAATTATACACAACACTGAGCATGTAAAAGTACTAAAAATATTTTTAGAAGTGACTGCATGTGCTCTGCTAGGACTGCAGAATTATAATTTACTGTGTACAAAAAAGAACATAGCAAACGTTGCCTCACATACTCAGCTTCTCAAGTTTATATACTGCATTTAAACATTCTGCATTTTATTGTAGCTATTTGGCACCAAATCTTACATGCAATAAACCAAAAATGAATTTATGCTGTTTCCTCATTTCTGCTGTTATATCTGTGCTATTCTCTAGCCTGTGCATGGCTCCTTCCTTCAACTATTTATGGTTTTAAAGACTTTTCTAAGTTTCCAGTAATGCGGAGTAGCTGTTTATAAAATTTCAATTTCTCCAAGGTCTTTTTTGAATTAGTTCTTCAAGATATTATGCTTTCATGGTTCCATCCACTTTCAGTATGTGATGTGTGGTAAAATAAAACACCAAATTTTTCTCATTTTTCATTTTTCTCATTACAAATATATTCAATTTATTTTCAAAATTTTCCTTTCATTATTTGGCACAATCCATTTTCCTCATTACACCTGACTTTTACTTCAACCCACTTTTAAATTTTTTTCTTTTGATAAGACACAACATATTTTCCCTATTTGCCACAAATCTGATTTGGGACTTTCAGAGGAAGAAGGACATGTAGAAGAGTTTTCCAATAGAAGTGGGAATTAAATTCTTTAAATCCTTTACTTGTTCCTCCCAGAATGTTGATTGCCAAAAGTAGTTCAGAACTATTATAATGCCTTCTCTTATTTATTACCCAGTCGCATGTCTAAACCCTCACTGATGCTTGAATAGTTTATATTCACATTTGAGCTCAGACCCACACAGCATTATGAAACAAATGCTGAATTCTCCAGAAGCTTCCAAGAATGTTTGGAACTATTGTTTGATTAAATAACATGATCCATTAAACCTCTTTGTCTCTTCTTCCTCCAAATTTTGCCCTTCCTTCATATCCCTTTATTCTCTCCCACTTCAATTGTCTCCTGTCTTTTCTTGTCTTCCATCAACCCTTCATTCTCTATTTTCAATTCTAATTTTTCACTGCCATATTTCCCCATTTCACACTCCTTTTCTGTTTACCTTGAAATATCTCCTGAAATTTTTTTAACCTCTAATTTTAGTTTCCTTTCATTGTCCCAGATCAACTAAAACTCTGGATGCTGGTCCCTCTGTATAAGAAAAAAGAAAAGACATTTTTTCCTTCATTTCATCAGCCTCTCCCCTGTGAGAGAGCAGAGTGAAGGCTGAAATGAAGACAAGGGAAAGGCAGAAAGAAGGAAGCTTTTACTGCATTTACATTTAGTAGCTAGAGGAAAACACTGAAGGAAAAGTGCCACCAGACTGATACAAATTTTAATGAAATTAGTCTGTGGAATCTTGTACCTTTCACAGACTAAACATGAACCACTTCTTTTCCCCCAATAATACAATGCAAGGGAAGTGCAAGAGATCCAATCCTTGACATGGTTCTGATTAGAATTTACTGTAAAACTGACTCCAGAGCTTTCAGCAGTTTGGCAGATGACTCAAGGAAAACTGTATGTGAAACCAGTGAGAAACAGCAACAGGAAATCTACATTAAGCCAGATAACATGACTCAGGGTTTTAATGAAAAGAGTTTGGCTGGATTCCTTTTTTCTTCACTATGCAAATGATTCTTGTAGTTTGAATTATGATGAAAATGTTAATATATAGTGCATTACTTGCGTGATTCCTGGCCCTAATTTATGGCAGCATCAATATACCTCAAAACTATTTCTCCTCTGACTTTTAAATAAAATAAAAATTCCTTCTGTTTTATTAAAAAAAAAAAAAACAAACATACTTGCACTGTACTTAACCAAATTCTGCTCAACTTAGCCCCAGGTGCTATTAGAACTCAAAGAGTTATACTTTGTAGATACCACTGTACTTTTTTTATAATTAGGAATGGCTTTGATGTTTTCAAAGTTGCTTGGGGAATTTGGATGACCAATTCCCATTCATTTTCATGGGAGCTGGACAACTATTCAATTTCTTTTTACATAGCTGAATGTTTTATCCTTCCAGTTCACCAAGAAAGATAAAATAATGTTTTTAAAAGCTTCAATGTGTACATTTAGCTATAATCCCTAAGAACTGGCTTCTAATACAGTTCCAAGCCACACACATAGCATCTAAGTTTCTATTGCACTTATTTTGCATACCCCCCTAGATACAGATGGCTCAGTTACAGATGTAGTTATTAAGACATCTTTCCAGGAGTTGCTAAAATAACTTTGACTTGATCACAGTAGCTTTCTATCAGTGTTGATTGTTCAGTTTTTATACTTAATAGATGGATTTTACAGGACATCAAATGGGGCTTTCAAAGTGTTTTGTCTAGAACAATGGAAGTGTACTTACTAAGTCCATTGAGTAGTTAGTTATATCCAAAACAAATAACTGGACTTATGCAAACATGGTTTTTACTAATGGAAAAAAAGGAAGGGACAGAGTTATTCAATGAGTAGTAGGACCAATGATGGCTGTTTTCTTACAGACATCTTGCATCCCAAAAATTATTTTGCAATGACTCTGTATTCTCCCTGTTCAGAGCATCTTCCTTCAAAACTGTCTTCTCTGTCTGCCAGTACACCGTGTTCCCTCATTACTGGTTGGACTAGAGGCAGTTTACATTTTGCTTCATTTCAAGCTGAACATGTGCATATCAGGGTAGCACTGATTTAGCCAGAATGCCAAATAGAGCAACTTTTCCCACAGAGGAATAATGTGGGTCTTGCTTACCATTATATTTTACTTGTAGGAACTTTCAAAGATGAACTTTGTCTCTTTGTTAAACATTATTGAAATTGGCCAGCAAGTTCTGTAACCATTGGGAAACCTGAAGGAGAGCTGGCAAAAACATAATGCAAGTGCACAAGACTCATTTTTCAGTGAACAGAACTAAAAATCTCACTGTTATCAGCATTACTGTGGTATTTCTGAGGTCTTTCTTTGCAACTCCAAAAGAATCTTCTAACATTATTTAAAAAAAAATTTGCATACTAAATCTGGTGATGCTTTAACATTTATAAACATCGTGTCATAGTGTTTTTAAGTTAAAAGTTAATTTCTACTCCAAATAATTCAAATACACATTTCACAATAAAGAGGGGGAAAATAAAACACCTTGTTGGCAAGTTAAGTTCAAAGTGTTTTCAAGAAATGGCCATCAGCCAGTTTCAAGTCTATATGAAAAGATGCTGAAAGAACTCACAGTTCACTATCATGAGCATTAACAGCAATGCTGATTAGGAGTTTCCTTCCTTCTACATTAGAGTAGGCTGTGATGATCCACAGTCATTTCAGGACTAAGAATTCCCAAATGGTCTCAGAAAAGATAGCAAGGACACAAGTTTAAATCATCTGCCTATACTGAGCACAATCCTACTGACTTTAATAAAACAGATCAGTCATGCTTGCCACAAGTAGAGATAGACCAAAAGGAAATAAGGCTAAAAATACCAAGGGGAAAAATGACAGAAGAAAAAAAGGTGTTAAATCTTTTAAAATATTCGGTCCAGTTTCCTTGGATTTTTTTTTTCTTTGAAGTCTTGCCTTAGAGACAAGGCAAATATTGTTTTACAATATATGATAAACTGGGAGAATCTATAAATGTGGTCACACACTAAGCATGATGGAATTTACTGTTAGGGGACTGCCTGTCTCAGATACACAGTAAGTTGCCCACTTTTCAACACAGAGCAGTTACATTTTCTCAGCTGGGAGCACAACATTATATATAATGCTACATTCCTCAGAAGTCCATTTCCTAGGTTTGGGCACTGTGGACCTCATCACTTCCGTATTAAGAAGACACAATAAAGTATAACATGGTCATGACCATCCAAATCCCCCCTTTTTATCAGTAATATTAACTAGCTGAATGCCAGAAATGTCAAATAAAGCAGCAATGACAGCAACAGTCATTTACTTTTGGAGAAAGGTGACATTTCTACTCTTTTGAGTAGCTCCTTTTGAGATGCCACAGACCATGTACAGAACTGGTGAAATTTCACAAAAAAATTACTTATGCAAAAGCCAACATAAAAAAATACAGAGAAGGTGACAGTTGGAAGTTAAGAGAAGTTAAAAGATATATATTGGGATTGGGCAGCATCAAATAAAAACAAAACAAAACAAAACAAAACAAAACAAAACAAAACAAAACAAAAGGTTTGCTTTGAGAGAAGTAGAAACAAATGCCTATAAAATGTATATGGCAGTGCATAAGTCAGACCAATTCTATTCAAGGGGCAAAACAAGGAATATCTTCATGGGTGGCCAAGACACATAGACCTGTCCTTCACTCCAATAGATGGCCAAGAATCCTAAACAGGAAAGCATAGAAGAAAATAAACAACGTGTGAAAGTGAGCATTAGCAGCTGGAACCAGGCTGTTCCCAACCCTTTAATAAATCCAAGATGTAAATAGCTCAGAGGAATAAATCTCTAAAGCAAGAGTGATAGGTACATGGTTAATACTTGAATTGCCAAAGCAACATGTAACAATTTAAGGCACAGCATGCAAGCATGGGCAATTCAGGGCAGTGAGAAGAACAGTGGCAATTTGAGGAGAATGTGGTAAAAGAATGATCCCAATACTGTTAGCCTTCCTGGCATGACTGAAAGGTGCAGAGGAAACTAAAACTGCTGGGACTACTCAAACAGCTAGAAAAAACAGGCAAATTATGAGAAATATTCCTTTTTCCTTACTGACAGTCAGGGAGACTTACTGAGGTCGAGTGTCTCTTGATATTCATGGTACAAGGTCTGGATTTTTTTTTTCTTTTTCGTTTGACTGAAATAAATTAGAATAAACCCATAATTTTTTATTTAAGAAAAACAGAAAGAAAAGCCTCTGCTTTCAAAGGCTGTCAGAGTTTGAGAGTTTTGCTGATGTAGGTATTTGCTACAGGACAATATCACGGGTTTATGTCTGCCATAAATGACTCTTATAATTTAAGCTCCATCATCTGAAGACATGAAGTGGCGCCTCTCACAGGTGTCATAAGACATCCGCAGTACCTTTGCTATTCATAAGTCAGGAGCTTCCACTCACGCTGAGCTCAGGAATGAGCAGTAATGAAGAAGACTTGACTCTTCCAGCTGCCAGTCCCAAACCAATCTGAGATTCAGAAAAACCTCTTCGGCACCTGTTGTATAAATCACTGATCCTGTGACTGAAGGTAAGGTCACTTGTATGAACTGAAGCAAAAACAAACTCTTGATAGGTGTTTGATTTCTTGACAAATGACATTAAAACTCTTTGCAGGTACTTAACAAGGGGCTTGTAAACTTTACTTTGGCATTAGAAAGAAATTACTTGGAGTGGAAAATTTATTCTTGCAACTATGTGTTAAAAAAAAAAAAAAACAACCAAAAACCTGGAAATTGATGGGTCCAATGTGAAATGGAAGCTGTGTGTCCATCCTTTAGCTCTATTTCATAAACTAGCAACTCTAGAAAATAACACTTTTGGGAACTTGCTCAATATATCAAAAACGGACATTTCCAGATGCCTGCAATGATGCTTAGTATAATAGAAATGGAAATGCATCAGAGAACTTTTTGTGGAAAGTTAGGTGCACCATTCACCCAATCCATCTATATTAATTTCCAGTTACTTTAATCAACTCAGTCTGTCAATCCCATTCTAATTCAGAAATTGTTTTTATTGGAACAAGAGAGATTATTAAGATTAGCATTCCATAAAACATTACTAATACTTTTAAAGGATGGAGGAACTTAAAATGTTTTAAAATTGATGAGTAAGTAATTTTGACCAAAATGTGATAAAATAAAAAAAACTGAACTGCAAGTATAATATTTTCAGTAATTCTCTTTTCTGGTTAGGTTAAAAAGTCATAGTCAAGAGGAGCTGAGGTCTTAATTTACTTGAGGTAATCTAATGTAAAAGACCACCTTTGATCTCAAGATGTTCATATTTGTACTTTGGTCCTGCCCAGAAGTAGGAAATGAAGTGTGAAAGTGAAAAATAAGTCAATGAGGTTCAAACAAGTTCAAAGCTATTTTGAAATTTGTGGGGGAATTAGAAAAAAAAAAAGGTTTACTGTAAGCTTTTGGTGACAATTTAGATTCTGCTCTTATTTTAGCTAAAGCTGTTCACCCATCTGATATTGGAAAGTGATATTTTCAGGATGAATAGCAGAACATACCTGCAAGGAACATTTCTGACCTTTTTGTAATACTAAGAAACATTTTATGAGTGATTAGGGTTCAGTTAGTAACTATTCAACCTAGGCTTTTTGGTTAACTGGAGCAGACTGACTACTTGAACTTCTAAGAAACACAGATGGACAAGGTCAGTACACGTCTGTTTTTCATCCAGGCAGTCAGGTAGAAAATTAGCCAACTGAACTCCATCTGTCTTTTTTTTTTCCTTTTTCCTCTTTTTTTTTTNTTTTTTTTTTTTTTTTTTTTCTTTTTCCTTTCTCCTAATTAGGGTTGTGGAAAAGCTTTCAGCTTACTTTTACTGTTCTTTCACTTTCAGCCTTTCCCTGTAGGCTGGTATTGTCTAATCATAGCATTCCACCGAGCTCTTTGTTTCTGTGCTTTTTGCACTGCTGGCTACTGACTTTAAATTGGAGTCATTAAGAAGTTGTTGTGTAGTTTTTACACATATGACCACCAATGTAAAGGTCAAGTCACCCATCTCTAAGATAAACTGCTGAATTATACTTTATTGAGGATAAGCCTGCATAGACCTTGCTTGGAATTCTTCAGTAGAAAACACCCCTACATTGACACAAAGTCTTCATGCAAGTGTGAAGTTAGATGAATTTAAATGTATCAGCCATAAATGGAAGAAAGGCCGCCTTCTTTTTCTGGCCCTACACTTGGACCAGAATATATGATATACAGCAATGAGGTGACTCATGTGGGACTGAGAAACTGAAGTACAATTCCTGATTTAAACAGAAAAAGGCGTTGAATCATTATGTCCCACAGGCATTTTCTAATTATTTTGAGTAACTGCCATTTTGGGGTTCGTAATCATTTTCTCTCTGTCCTCCTCCCCTCTTTCTCCCGCCTTTTCTTGATTTCATTGTAACACAGAATTGAATTTTTTTTTAAATGTCATATTTAGTATGGAAACCTTGATCCTAAGAATGTTAATATCTCCACCCACAGATATTCTATCAGACATCACATTTTAAGCAATTCTTATATTAAGTACAAACTCCACTGCAAAGGGCCAGATATTTTCAAAGCTAATGTACAGATAATATTTCCCAGTTTCAGGTTGTGGTGTCATAGAATCCTCCAGTAATGAAATTTATGTTAGCTATTAGTACGTTTTTAGGAATCTGCACTTAGGTAGCCTCACCTATTTTTCTAGCAACGYTCTCCTTTTGGACTATTTTTTTCTTCTTTGAAGGACTATGTAATTCTTTCTCTTCATAACCAAATATGCAAAAAGAATACACATGAAGGACAGTCATGAAATACCACATAAACAACATCCATTTCTGAGCTCTAGTTCAGAAAATAACATTGAGCAGAGTATAAGTATTAAAAATAGRCAATAGAACAGTATTGTTCAAATGACTGACTTCACAATTTATCATAAGGATATCACCAACACACAAGCTATAATTTTTCTGGTAGATAATAACATGGAGTGTTTTAGTGACACAAATTTTAACTGGTATGTACCTGTTCTGAAGAACAGAAATTAACACCATACTTAATGAGTGCAATAAAAACCTATAAAACATAATGATAATGGTTTGAATATGGTTTCTCATTAGCCTTTTAGGGAGAAGGAACTTGCTACTTTAATTTGAATTGAAACATATTTTTAAAGTTCCTGGCCCCTAATATCAGAGTTGTAATTGTTCTACTTTTATGCAGGGTAAAGTAGTAGTCATAAAAAAAGACACCCAAGTATCCCTCTAAATGTGATCTAAAATAAGTTCTGTGCATCAAAAATGCCAATTTTCAGAGTCCAATATCCCCAGTGAAAGCCTGGTAATGATCCTTTTCCAGAGGTGCAAAGATGACATTTTAAACCTGCAGGGTTTTAAGATAAAGAGACTTTAGACTATCCCACAGCATAATCTCTTCCTGGCCTTGAACATGCACACATTTTGTAAAGAGATTTCAAATTTGTAGAAAAGAGGGAGAAACCCATTGACTGAATTGCTTTAAAAAGTAACTTTAAATTACTAAGAGGTTGCAATCTTGCATTAAGTTCCCGGGGAACGGGGTAAACACACAGGAGGGAGATCAGGAGGTTAGAATGAATCGAAAATAATTTGCAACATTTTATGTCATGCTCTGTAATTTCTTACACGATTCTTTTCACCACTGTGTGTTGTGACTGTTATTGCCCTTTACACTCATCTACACACAACATCATATTCTCACATATTGAAAGAAAAAGATGTCCCAATCTCAGGATGAAAGTCAGCAGTATTTCTTAATTAGATGCAATCAATACAGTTTTGATCCACCAGAAACATCCACGGTCCTATGGTTCCCTGTTGTGGAACTTCAGAAACAAACAGCCAAACTTTTCTGCCTCAGGATTTAAAGAATCGTATCGGTTCAACAGAGACACAATCTAGAAAGTGTGTGTTTCTAGCCGAGAATGTTGCCTTAATACCTTGCTAAAATAAATCATAATTCAGTGAGGCAAAAGGAATCTATGCACGATAGGTATCTTGCCTCACAGAAGGAAATGTTGTAAACTGAGAGGAAGATACGTTCTTTGTCGTACGCTTAAACTGTTCTTGCTCTATACATTAAAATATGCGCAAATCTGTGCCAATTTGTACCAATGCTTATGGGAAAGAACTAAAGCAAAGGTTTCTGCTTGCCTCTGCAATGCATGCAGGTGACCCCAATGCATTTGTTTAACACAAAACACAAAAACATGTCAGGGGCACTGCTCCAGACTAACTGATGAACAGATGTTTAGGTTTAAGTTGTTATAAAAAGACCCATTTAGAGAATGTGACTGGGACAGCAGCTATATATGATACTGTCTTGGGATGAATCCAGATGGAGCAGGAACAGAAAATGGTAACTAGTGTCTCTCCTTTTCCTGATTTAATTAAAGAATAATTTTGGAGATACATGAGTTGAGAATATTTTTAAGGCATAATTTAAGGGCAGTATCGTTAAAGCCACCAGTGTACTAGATGGGAATTTTTCCTCACTATGGATGGAGTAACAACAGTGCTTTTCTTTCCTTGTGGGCTGTTAATGTAACTCTGGGATTCTATCAGAAATTGTGTCTTCAGTAACTGAGTAGAATTGCCTTGCAGAAGCTTATTATTTAAAAATATCAGATTGCACTCAAAACAGCATGGGAAAAGCACAGGTAATATAATATCATTTTTACAAATGCATTCATCACAAAGCATATGTCTTAATCTACTGAGTATTCTTCAGACTGAATGTTCAGCACCATCTCCCTCATTCTGTTGAAATGTAGTCATCTCTGATATCACCATTTCTATAGCAGTGCAAAAGAACATTTGACAATTTATTATAGGATTAGAAAAAAATTATTCAAGCTTGTCAGTATACCTTTATGATGATTTTGTCTGGTCTGCATTTTTTAAAGACCAAACTTTTTGTTGTCCTTACACATGTGTAAGTAAATTTACTTAGGGGAAAAATGAAGCATCATAATTATTTGAAAGCTTTATTTCTGTTATAAGTTTAAGAAATATCTCAGCTGCATTGATTTTTTTTAAAATGTAGGTATATTGCATAAAGACAAAAAGGGAAAATTAAAAATGTTGAAGGTGAACTGAAATTATCAAACTATCTAAAGTATTTTGACTGAGGTAATTTTAATTGCTTTTTGAATGTTTGATTTATGGAAAATTCAGGCCCACCTTTTGTCCTTACAAGATAGGAAAACCTGAGACCTCAAAAATCCTTAYGGGACTGGAAAATACCTTCCTATCCAGATGTAATTTTTAATGAACAAGGCAAGAAACAAAGACAAAATTATATTTTTGATGGCAAAAACTATTATTTTCACCTGGAATTCTGAAATTTAGGGGGGAAACTTCCCACTGGATTAGCAGTTAAAAATACCAGGCTCCTTAGCATCTTCACAGTACCACAATCTCACTTTTGGCTTTAATTACAAAAAGCAGCACAGTGCCTGGAAAACTACCATGGGCTGCTTAGTTTAATTCTGTCTTGGCATGGTATCTTCTGGATCAGGAGACAGAATTGAGCTGAACTCTTGGCTTTACATCTACTCAGAGCATATTAAGACACATACTTTATTCCATCTCTATTCAGAAAAAAATATCACTTATATATAAACAGTGTAAAGTGTTTGTCCAATTTATATGAATTTCAAATGGATTCTGAAGCTATTGAAATGCCTATTACTATCCGTGTTGTCTGAATCGTGCATTAATACAAAAAATGTGAAATTGACAGGGTTTTCATACATGGGACACAACATTTTTTTCATTTGTGTTTTGACAGTGAAATGCTTTTCTTTGAGTACCTTATTTTGGAGGACACAAGCAATCTTTGTTTACAATACAGATGAAGAATCACATTTAAAATGTTCCCTTTTAAAAATCTCAATGTATTTATAACGAAACATCAGCTATTATCAGAAGCCTCTGAACCTCTGCAAATCAGTCTAATACATGAAAGTCAACATTTAATGTGCTATAGTCTCATGTTTCCGTGCAGTAGCTCCAAGGAAATCAATTTTTCAGCTCGAGGGTGTTTCGATTTGGCGCAGTTCTGTAACACTCGTAAATGTTACCCAGAACGCCTTCAAAAATAACACAATTTAATAATCACAGATGTTCCCACTCTGTCTTCATAGCAGTGTTATAATATCATGACAATGAGATTTATCAGATTTCATGGTACCTACACTATGCACAGAGCTATTTTTGGCAAGGTTTTAATATGACTAAAAGTGAATAAACTCAATTGGAAACTTTTAGAAGACTTTGCATGAAAGTTTTGTGGTATTTTGAAAAGAAATGCTAACCTCTTCACATAGCTGAGATAGGATCAAATTACAATCATGTGATAAATGTTGCATTTGTGCTCCAGGATATTGAAATTTTAAAATGTTCTCCTGAATCTGGCTGGGGGATGGAATGCTTTAGAGTATGAAGCATCCAGGGCTGTTTCAAATGGTACTGACTGCAATTGCTCTACAAAGACTTCTGCAGTTAACATGCTGTGGTGTTTTCTCCCTCATATCTCATCGTACTAGACATAGGTAGGTAGACCTTAAACTTCAGGCTCCTAAATTGTCAGTTTGCCACACTGTGCCTCTAAAACCAGTGAGTAGATGGAGATGTTACCAAGTGTTGATGCATCATTCTTCGGATCTGAATGGATCTTTGGAGGCATCCATATCTCCTCACTGACTGCCAGGAGGGTAATGACATTGCAAACAGGCTCAGTTCAGAGGCTAAACACAGCTCTGATGGGTCTGTGCCCTACAGTTTAATAGGGAGAGCTTTCCTCGTTCTTTATCTTGCTAAAGCAGTGCTGCAGGCAGGAGAAGGGTTGAGAATCTGTCCCCAAAAGTCCTAACAATCAATAAATAACAGGAAGCTTTGTGTTAAACTATGAATCAAAAGCTGTACAAGAAAGTATATATGCCATRTTTAGGCTGTGTTTTGTGAGATAGTGAAGTCAATGACGGTCACAGATTCTGGGACATCAGGATTCTCCCTTAAGTGCCTGGAGGCAGAAGGGGCCTTGAATCTGAGAATAGAAAAGTAATGACTGACAGTAAAAAACAATCCCAGAACAGAAGCATTTACCATAAGACACTCTAGTTCTTTGTCTACAGGTCTGTGCTTTAACTACATATTGAATAAGCAAGGTCAGTCTACATTGTCTGTATCCTCCACTTGTTTTTGTTACAGAAATAGATCCCTCTAACCTTCATTCCACTTAAATAAAAGCCTTCTACATTTTTTTTTTTATTTTGTAAGGTTTAAAGAGCCACAGTTCTGTGCTTGTATAAACTGCAGTTAGAAAACTGGAACCCAGATGATAAAAGCAAAAAGCCATGCATAATATAACATTAATTGCCATTAAAACAATACATCTGTAAGCCTTTAGACTGAATTCCATGGAAAGCATTTCAGAGAATGTAGTATGGTGCATTGAATTGGCTGTAAACATGAAATTACTAAGAGAATTAAATAATGTGAGGTAACTTGTACATGATTTTTTTGTTAACTCGTCTTTTTTTATTCAGCATTTTAAAAATGTTATTAACTGTATAAAATTATTGTTATTCCAAAGATCACAGGTTGGCATTTTTAACCAGCCTACTGTATATCTTGCCTTTGACAAGGAATGGAACATTTACCATATCATGTATTTGCCATATACTTATACCTCAATTACTGTAGAGAATTCTCTTTTTTGAGTAGCATGAGAAAACTAAACATCTTGTACAACATTAAGTGTAGTATTCAGTGACTTTTGTCACTCATGAATTATATAAAAGCTATAAATATACAAAAATAATTTTAAGTGTGGCTAAGTGTTTGATTCATTTGGTCTAAACAGCAGTGCAGAGAGAGCTCATAAGCTCCTGGGTCCAGATGTACAATTCCAGCTATGTTTTAACTGCAAAGGGCCATGAGACATAGTTATAGGCCATTSCCCACCTACCACACCATGGTTTTCCTTCAGCAGGGAATGCAGACATACAGACCAGCAAGCAGTCATGGTGCTCTCCAGGAAGTCTACTTGTCTGTACTATTGGGATACTGGGATTGGGATTTACTAGAAAGCACCTGACTTGCAGTATATAGTCACAGCCAAACAGCCTAGGACTCCTGAAAGCAAGCATGGGGCACTTACCTCCCCTAAAGTAATTTTCAAAGCAGTATTAACAATATTTTGTACAATATTTTAAAAATGAAACTTCTTTTCTATATCTCCATTTGCACCTTTGTTTTACCCTCAAATATTTTTTTTTTTTTTTCACTGTGGTAAAATGTGGAATTTAGTACCTTTCCATCAAATCCACTGACTGCTTTGCCTGACTAAACTGACCCAAAGGTCTTTCTCTGGAGAACATTTGCAAAAGCTTTATATTGACAAACACTTGTTTTGCTTGTACTGTTTCTACCTGTGGAATTTAGTAAACCTACCACTTCGACACAGGTTCTGGTAAATAACAATTTCGCCTTTGAAACTGTATCACCTGTCCAAAGCGTAACTAAAGATGAAATCCTTTGGGCACTTTTATTTCTTTGAAGCTGCAATTTTGATTGTCTTCTAGAAGCAGGTTAGGTATACTGTGTATACCTGTGTATATCTCATTGTGTCTCTCTCAAATACCTGTATTGGTTACTTTCTGGCATTTCTGTGATGAAGCCTTGGATTAAGAGGCTCCAGTCTGAAAATACTGTCCCAACAGCCAGTTACCAGGGTGCGAGGACTCTACATCATATATGCAACTAGTACAGACTTCCTTTTTTTTTTTTTTCAAGTGATCCTGCAGGCTGGTGAAACCATTGATACAGAAAGGCAAGTAGACTGCACACTGTTTGAGAATAGGTATTATGGTGAGACTCATTCCCAACAGAGAGCAACTATTAGACACCAGGTAAGTGCTATTTTGATGGCATAGTGAGACTTCAGTGGCACATGAATGACTGACTCCCCATTCTTTCACTGGCCTTATGCACTGGGTCAAAAGAGTCTTCTCTGGCACTTATAAAAGGCTGATTAGATGTCATATTTAGTTAACAGAGCAGAATACTTTGTTAAAGTGAGGAAAGTAAACTGTTGTCTCTCTGTAGCAACTGGAGATCAGGAGACATGACATATTGTCAGCTATTAAAGGAAATTCTCCCTCAGTGCAGCTGCTAGAGGGAGATTTACTTCTACAGAAGTAAATCCAACCAGTACTGGTAACATCACCATCACTGAGACACCTAAACTGYCTCTGTTCATAAGGCTGGATTCAAAGAATGCTGAAAAAATGGAAAAACCTTGCTCAGAAGTCCCAGGCAAGTGGTTATAAAATATCAAAATCCACAGCTCAGATTCTTGTCTTCTGTTTGCACTGGAGGAGCCCTCAGCAGACAAGAGTGTGGCCTTCACAAATCGTTCATTAAATGTCTGGTCCTTGAGGAGGAGAGCAGGGAAAATGGTTGCTACTGCACTCTGTGACAGACTTCATTTAGGCCTTCCATGGAAATGGTATTTGACCTTCTAAATACAGCAAAAAAAAAATGTCTAAGGTGCAGAGGTCACATTAAATCCTAACACAAACTGCTCAAGTTCAGTGATGATCATCAAGGTCCTCTTTGCTATTGGTCATTTCACCGCTCTGCAATGCCTTTTAATCAACCTAATTGTATACAAAATTGCGGACTACACACTGCATGCACTTTATCCACTTACTAATACAGTGAAACAAAGCAGCTGTTATAAGCTGCACAACAGTTTACAAAAAGGAAACAAAAACAGGAAAATGAAAAGTAAYGAGATGCTAATTACCAGTGTTGCAATTTTACTGGGAGAAAGAGGTAGATGCTCTTCATTCTCTAGATAGATGGCAGAGGTTTAATGACCAAGCAAGTGAATATCATTTTTAATTATTAAAAAAACCCCCAAAACCAACTCGTCTCATTTTTTTTTTTGTTGGAACATCAGTTAAGTTTTGTCAGAGTGAAATGTCTCACCATCATACAACATTTTCTTAAATGTGTAGTGTCTTATTGACTGTGCCCACTCTTTGTATCTTGTTTTGCAATTCCTAGCTGTTGTTTCAATCATTAATGCAGTCCTGGGTATCTGTCAGTTATCAACACTGTAAGTGCTCAGCCCTCCCATCCTGCTTACACCAGCATGCCTGTTAAAACACCAGTGATTTGCTTTCCTCTTAGATCTTCCAGTGATACTCTTTTTCTCTGGCTGTGCTAATTCCTTTACCGTTCTCACTGCATGCAGTGATGAGTTCACAGTGCTGGGGTGTTTTAGGAGAGGAATGTTGCAACCTGTAAGCTCTATCCATGTTCAACCATATTTAGCCTCTGAATAAACAGTTCCTAATGGCTCTTCTGCAAAGAGATTTCATCTATTCTGTTTGGCTCAGAGACAGAGAGTAGCTTTAGTGCTACCAATGATACTAGTAATTCGACAAGAGAAAGTTTGCTTCATCTAGCTCCCATTTTATTTATAGAGATCGACAGTTCTTCTACATGACATGAACACTTTCTTTATGTAAAGTCAATGACTAAGACTTATGAGTGAGCACAGAAAAATGATCAATCTATTGTTGATAGTGTCACCTTTTTGGAGAGGATCCAGAGTGACAAGTTTCATTCTATAGAGTATTATATTAAAAAATGGTGGACCACTCTTATTCACAGATGCTAGCATAGCCTCACTATCTGTACAAGAAAAGAGCAGCAATTTTCATTTTGCTTATCTCTACTTTAAATACAACATATTGCATGGGACCCATTATTTCCAGTCATTTCCACTTTTTTTTCCAGTCTTCTCTGTTTCTCATTCTACACCAGACATTCACTTGAACGATATAAGCCATCTGTAGTTTATAAAACACCTTTAAGCTATTGTTTTAAAGTTTTATACCTTTTAATGTTTTCCTATTTATTTCCTGCTGATATCAACACATATGCTGCCAAAAGCAATCTTTAGTGGATACTAACATATTCATATTGAACATTTGATCCAGAAATTTTGCAGATAATAAGCAGAGGGAACATCTGTGAGAAGCAGATAATTTTTAATATTTATGGATAGCTCATTTCCATGTTGTAATCCTTAAGATGGGATTGGGTTTGTAAGGCTCTATACAACCCAAGTCATTTTTCTATATTCCCATCATGGTTAGGTAATGAAGGGAGCAGTGGTTCTGAAGAGGGAACACCAATGATTTTATTAATTAATGTTGGAGAAAAGATCCCCACCATTACTTTAATGAAATACAGAATAACTGTACAACGAGGATGATCTTACACATTTTAATACTCTCAGGATGCTCTTTCAAACAGGACAATGTAATCTGGAAGCATACCTATACTTAAGAACTAAAGTATGAAGCGAGAATATTTAACTGTTTTTCGAACTTCCAAATAAACACAGCTTTTATTATATAAACTCTAAAGAGCAGCAATATGCCTAAAGCATTATCTCAGCATTATTAACGATTTACAAATCTTGTTTCTTCATTGGCAATTAAGTCAGTTGGTTAAGCACTTCCTCTGCCAATGGTTTGAAATTCCATACTATTATTTCACTTGGTATAGAAAGCTCACCCACCTGAGGTAAAGACACTTTTATATTGAAATTTCCTCCTAAAGCCATAAATGTGAAACTGAAGATTCAGAAATCTGGCTTATGAAGATAGTGAAGATGTGTAAAAGTGGAACTGGATTGCTAGTCATTAATTTATTGTCACGTTAAGTTTGCATGGGTTTGCAAACACACGTGAGCTGTAAGTCATAAATGCCTCATCTACTATTTTTTCATTCCTGCTTTCAACAACCAAAAGCACACCTGATCTAAACCTCTTCCTTTTCACTTGTAGGCCCTGATGACAATTGTTCTACCTTTGATTCCTATTAAATTACATTTCCCTAATAAGAGTAACACTGTCTTTGACTAGCACATTATCTTTTAACAATTTTAAAGAATGAAGCATGAATGAAAAAACAGGATGACAATCCTATTTTGTGGCAGCTCCCTGTAGGTTCCTATGTTAATCAAACATATTTAATTTAAACTTTCTGATAAAATCTACAGTTTTCTGATAAAAAGAAGTGAGACCAGATTCTCTTATTTGTTTGTTGACCTTAGCAATTCAGGATCGTTTTTTGCGCTCAGGGCATGTCTGTGATCTTTTGCCAGCCACCTTGCCAGAATAGACCTAGAATTAGTATTCAAAGCCAAAATGGGCCTGTTTTAGCATGGATGAAAAAATTCACACTCGGAGCTTGAACTTAGATTACTTTTCACCCTTGTCTACCAACTGGGACAGAGAGGTGGTCAATTGTTTTCTCTCAACAGCTTTCTGACAGATTTTTCAGTGAAATCAACAATCCATGAATGAAATTGCGTATGGGTAAAATTCCTGTAGGTGAAAGTGAAACCAGCTGTCTTCTGCACCAGTGCAATCTCCATTTAACAACAGTGAAAATGACTTCACAAGCTCAAGGCTTCTCATTTCCCTTTACTGTGCCCAAGTCTTACATCTTCTTTAAAATAGTGCTATTTCCAATAGTTCTCAGCYTGAAAGTTGTAATGAAACATACAGATATTAACTAAGCATAAAAGCCCAAAAAACGAAATCAGTAAGGTATTCACTGAAGTAACCATGCTACGTGGTATAAACTTTATGTATCTGTGTTGATAACTGTGAAAGCTTGCTGATCCTTGCTGAACCATCCTATGGTGAAATATATGTATTGCGTTATAGACAGATACTGACTTTTCTGCAAATCAAATGGATGGAGTTGAATCGTCTCTATTTTAAGAAATATTTCAGTGCTTGTGGAAGGGAAGAGGCTGCAGAACAAAAAGGGAAGAATTCCAGCTTGTACAAACAGGCTCATCGACCTGGTATCTCCTTCAAGTGGCATTTGCAAAGGACTGCAACTTGGAAACACTAAGAACGCAATTAGAACACAGTGGTGAGGATCCAAACTGGAGCGAACAAAGGCTGAGATGCAGTAGAAAGTTTCTATCACCGTTTCAAGTTTGCTTCTCATACTCTTAACACCTGCCCTGTCACTCACATGAAGTCTGAGTGGATTAGAAGGATTATCAAAGGCAGTATGCCTTCTATTCTGCTTCAAAGCTAATAAAAATTGGGTACACATGCAGTTATCCAATGCCAGCATCAATCAGAGTGTGACTGACACTGACGCTCCCTGAACCAACTCCAGGATGTTGCCCTATTGAGCACAGAACTATGCATCACAAAAATCCCCACTCCCATGAGACTCACCTGGAGGTAAAAATCTCTAGCAACTCAAATTCAGATCAGGTTTTTAAAATACATGACCAAAGCCAGGTTCAATTTTCAGCAAGAATGGCACATACTGAAATATGCCACTCTCAACAAACAGCTGAGATTTCCCAGGGATACCATCTTTTCAAACACCAACCTAACTGGATATTGCTTATCTTAGGAGATCAAATGAGATTCTGCTCCTGGTGGCATATCTCCAAGTAAACATGTGGTACGCAAAGGAAAAAAACAAAGGCACCAGACCTTAGATTCAGACTGCTGCAGAATACTCAGAGCCTGGTACATGCATATGAATGTGTTTAGAATGTGTTTCAGCCTTGGCTTCGTTTCAGGTTTGTTCAGAATTTCTTCCAAAGTTTCAATTCTGTATCAGTATCAGCAGCTCCTCTTTACATCTCCCTTTCACAAAGATCTCAAAAGACAGACCGAATCTTTAGAAATGTATTCTGACCCTAACCATTAGCGGGAAACAGAAAGGAGTGAGTCCATTTAAACAGTGACAATGAAACATGCAATTAATATTAAAGGAAAGAGGCAACAAAACAGCTTACATGAAAGGACAAAATCCCTATGATATCTACAGAAAGCCCACAGTAAATGTTAAACGCCCACACATTCATAAAAATAATGAAGCCTATAAAATACTGTTTATAATTCTGAATAATATCAGGAAAATCAAATAAATAAGAAATATTATTACCAAATATTGAAGTCAATCAACATGTGGCTGACATCAAAGATTCAGGCAGTTGGAAAAGCTAGCTGAACTGAAAATTGCAATGCAAAACCAAGGAACATTAGCAATTACCAGAATAGATCAAACAAGAAATCTACTGACAAATGTAGAGCTAAAATGCATTGAAAAAAGCAGGTTTCTAAAGTGTCTACAAATGTCAGCCACTTAGTGTTGCTGCATTTGTCACTAGTACAGTTGTCTTGGCAAGGGAGAGGATTATGCTTGTTTCCTTCATTATAGAATTTAAAGCTATTACTGGAGAAGTTTCCCTAGATAAATGCTTACCCCAGTTTGTGTCTTCAATATGTATTTAGGGGTCATCATAGATAACGATCCCATTTGTGCAGTGCTGTCACATAAACAGCAAATGTGATCCAAGAAGACATAAAGAGGAGAAGATAGGGTAAAAAGAGAGAAGTTTTATTTCCTTTGTATGCAACTTTGTCAAATAAGGTGCTCGAACTGGCTGTAGTAAGATCACAGCAAAAATCTAGTTCACAAGGCAGGTGGAAATCCTAGAAAGAATTTAATAAGGAGTTACCAAAATGATCCTGACACTGGAAAATGAACTTTGTTATGTAAGACTAAGAAGTTTGATGTATTCGGTTTAAAAAAAAAAAAAAAAAAAGTTGAGGCAATGTGATCACTGTTTATAGGTAGTTTGATCACTGTTTATAGGTAGTTACAGAAGGAAAAGATTTCCAGTAATGGAGAGCTTTCTATCTTTGATGATAAAGATACAACAAAATACAGGGATTAGAAGTTGAAGCTGGACCTTTATTTTTTGTTTTGCCTTTCTCAGCACCATAAGCAAGATTATTTTCTAGGATCATCCRGGCATATTTCATCTAATTAATTTCCTACCATTGCAAGGGCATTAGGGATTAGTTCCAGTCTTTGCCTATAGCATAGTTAAACCTCATGAGGTCTAAAATTCTTTGGTCTAATGAACACCTTTAAGTTTAGAATAAAGCCTTGGTAAATCTTAATGACCTGATACAGATGATCCAAGGGTCCCTTCTGGCTTCAAACTCCAGGAAACTTTGTAATCATTTCAAAAATCATATTTATTAACCTATGCTGTGCTTGATATATAAGCCACCTAGCATAGCTGATCAAAGAGAGATGTCCCCCTTGAGCCAGGAACATACTTGAGAGGACAGAACAAGAAATAAGTGGCAGTTAACTGAAAGCACTTCCCTAAATCCCTGTATCATGAAGCACTCCATTAAAACGTTACTTTGAATCCCTAACAAGCCTCAATCAAGGCAGACTGGATTCTTAGCCCTCAGTCCTGTAAGCACCTAATCCTACAAGAGTTCCACATGGGTGCTCCTCTGTCTTTGGCCTGAAGTGTGAAAGTACTGATTACTAGTACTGGGGCTACTGGGAAAGAAACCAAGTCTGTTCTCAGTCCTGAAACATAACAGCTTGAGAGCTGAGGGAAATGCACTCCCTTATACAAAGGTTAGTACTCCTCAGCAAGGCAGTCATGAGCTTTTCTTTATTAGTATCTGTAAATGAAAGCTCTGTTCTAAAAAAGGAAATGGTCTGTGTTTTCCAGAAAATAAGAATTGATACCCGAGTCTTAGAGAAGAGATGACATGAGAAAGGATGGGATCTCAGAAAATGGACCTGAGAAATTCTGGGGTCAATCTGCTGCTCTAAGAACACCAGCAATGAAATACAAGAGAGATACTATGGGTGATGAGATAAGAAAGTTGTGAAAGATTCACTGATTCACTGTTATTTAATAGTCTTTACCAAATATTGACTACAGTTCTGGGACTTGCAGAACCAGTATAAAACACATAAAACTTTTAAAAAAGAAAATTAAAAATAATAATCTAAAATATGAGTCAAAGAAAACAAATCCTTCATCATAAATGACAATGCATGAAATGAAATTAAATTATAAAATTAAATTAAATGAAAGTAAATGATAAAATGCAAGTAAAAGACTGAGTAATTATCACAGGGTTTCAGGAGGAGCTGATCTGATCTGATGGTGTGTTTTAGAGTGGAGTATTTGTCCACAAATGTTGTTTGTGATGAGCAAATAAATTTCATTTTTTGTAGAATTTCCACCTTTTCTCTCCTCCATTTCTGTTCTGGTACTCTACAAGCTAGTAGAAGAGAAAAGCAATTTCAGGACAAAAATGTATTAATTTCTGTCATACTACACCTTCAATATGTCTATATAGCTGCATAAAAACAAGAGAGTCTACTGTGTTCCCTCCTTCACTATTATTTTTAATTCATTAGCTGGTTTACCAGCAAGCTTTCTTTTGCAATACAATCAAAACATGTGTCTTCTCATGCTCAAAACAGCCAGGGAAAGCAGGCAGAGGGAAGAAAAATACTGTCATCACATTATTTCATACCTGAAACTACAAATGTAATGAAAAAGACTACAGAATGAGGCAACAAATGGAAAGCTGTATATGCGTTAAAAATATTTATATACTAATTTTTAATTTTGAGAAAGCTAAATTCTATATGAAGCATGTCATGTTCTGGTATGTACTATAGCTAATCTGGATTGACATATACAGAACTCTTGGTTTACAGAATTTTTAGAAATCCTAAATTTGGAATCTTATCTACTTGATAAGATTCATGTTTAGTGAAATAGAGGGTTCAACGGAGTAAGGAACAATTATAACATTCAACATTTTTATTTTATTACTCTCTAGGAAAAATTATAACACCCAACAATTTTATTTTATTAGTCTCTGCATATGCGATAAAAAAATAAGTGAATGTGGCTCTTCAGAAAGACACATAAGGTAAATTTCTCAGTTTAACTATGGTACATTATCAACTTTCATCTTGAACAAACTTTCCTCCAAGTGAATTCTGGCTTCAACCAAAACCTGACAAAGTGAAAAAATACCCACAGTTCATTCAGTAAGGATGAGAACAAGGTCCAGTTACAGTAGTCCACTACTGAAAAAGTTTGATACCTGCTCCAAGCTGTGGCTGCCCTCACAGAACAAATTCAACACTGGGAATACAGTAAGGACAGCCAACTCTATTAGGAAAACTACTCACAGGAACTCAAACTAGATTTAAAATCCTATGCACAATGATTTTACTTTCTGCATTTTTTTTCTAACCTTTTCTAACCTTTTCTAAATCTGCCCAATGTTCCTTCCTTTCAGTCCTAGGGTAGAGTTTGCTCCATTCTGCTAGATAATACATTGATTCTTTCATAATATCTCAGTATCTGAAATTTGCAGGTTTAAAGATCTTCTCATCATTTTGCATCATTTGCACCTAAGTTCCTAATCTTGCAAGTATTTCAAGTAAATCACAATCCTGAAAGCCATTGCTGAACTTCTGTGTAACACTAGATGTTGATAAATTTAAGCAGCCCCTCTGACTTAAATGTTTTCTATATTCCAAATAGTTGTGCCTCTATAAGTGTCTAGTAGTGTCCTTTTTACTAGGATTGAACAGATTACATATCATGCTAATCCCTTCCTGAGCCCATAAACTAAGTGTCATCCTGTTCAAGTTCTCCTGTCATTGGGTTTCAGTTGCTCAAACATATTACATTATATAGATTTGCAGCATGCCAGGATACTAACACAAAGTAATGCATGAGCATTATGTTTTAACCACAAAGTTTTAAATGACAAATCAAGGTGTTCAGACAATTACACATGAGATGTATACTAATATATTTACTCTCTGCATTTGCAAGGAGTGCCAGTCTACTCAACCAGAGGTATATCCAATAAACTGCATTCAGCATTTATGCTTGACTGAGGTTTATGCCAACTGTATATTTACATAGCTTTAATTTTCATAATTTAAACCCATCTAACATCACCAGTGTTTTTCTGGTGTGAATTTGAGAAGGCTCAAGGTGAAGATAACTGGTTATTTGCAATATTGGTTTCTCCCCTATATTAACAGACGTTTTTAACCTTATAAGAAAACTGTAGTAATTCTTTACACTGAATACGGAGTCTCAAAGAAGCATTCAATTTTTCATTGAGACAGCACCCGTATGTTGAATGCTAAATGCTCATGATTAACAATATTTAAATAAACTACTTACTGATGATAAGTGGCTATATAACAGATACATATCAATGTGATGGGTTCAAAATCTCACTTACTGTATTTTGGGTATTCATTTGGTCTTTAACCTACACTGTACCATGTGGCTGTTTGAAATATCTGTTCTAATGTTTTTGAGCTGGGGGAAAGCATATAAAATGCAACAATTGTCTGTTAAATACATAAACCCCAAGGTGTTACTGCATGTATTTACTTAATGTTAAAATCTATGTAATAAATACCTACTTTGCCTTCACAGGTGTTAAATAGATATAATTTTATTATTTGCCATGTAATCAGTAGAGATTAAATATCTTAATTAGACTCAATTAAAATAATCAGATATTTATGATACTCATTGTAAAGCTTCATAAAAAATAACCTGCCACTATTTATAGCTCTCCTCAGACTACAATGTTTCTGAAATAGACTGAACCTCCACTGCCACTAGCAACAATTTGAGAACAGGATTATTTAATTTGCTGGAAAGTAGAGTACAATAGGGAAGTCTAATAGATGGTCAATTAATCAATTAGTAGATAGGCAACCATGTGAGTGGAGCTTGTGGAAAGCAAAACACTGCTACCTTCCCCCAGCAACAAGAAATTCCCCCCCTAATACATACTAACCCATCTTTTTATCAGTTATCCAAACAAACATGCATGTGAAACAACCTCCATTCATGAAATTAACTTTATTCCAACACTACACAGGGGCATTTACAGAATACAATCTATGTGATCTTTTGTCTTTGTAGTATTGATTAAATGAAGATGATAGCCTCTTAGTATGAAGCCTGCCTGTGCTTTTCAGTCCTCATTTCAAAGACTTGTATTGTATAAATTATAATAGGGAGGTAACTGAGAACCATGGTTTCTTATTAAACTGTCAGTTCCGAGAGAAATTTGAACTTCAAAAATTCCTTTCTTCTGTGTTTATTGTATATGTGGATCAAAAAAAAGAACTGTCTGGGAACAAGTAGTCTTTGAATAAGTCAGCATGAATTCTCTCTTACACACAAGCCACCCACCCAATATTAGACACCTATGAAAAGATTAATAGATAGATATTAGACCTTTATAACCTGCAGTTTTTCTATAGAGGATCTAAGTTTTAAAAATAGATATTGAGATAAACATGCTAAGAAGAGAAAATATCATGCGTGAGAAATGTTTGAGCAATTCAGGAAAGTATCTTTTTTCTGTTTTATTTATTTCATATAGTTACCATTTCATAATATCCACAGTAACAATAACTGCTTAGCAACAGATTTAAGAGGATTTGCATTAGATGATGTATGCATGAGCACCACCAACTAAACGATTAGCATAAACAAAACAATCTCACTATCACAAACATATTATCACAACTGCACAGAAAACGGATGTTACTGCTTAATTATCACCAACAAAAAGGTTTTATTTATTTATTTATTCTTTTAAGAGTGAAGAACAGCTGTTCTGAGAGTGAAGAGTGCTGTAGTGTACGCAATGCATGTCTACTGGCTATATGCCATCAGTAAGACATGGTGCTGTTGCTATGACTTGTTGACAACAAGTGAGAGATAATTTAATTTTACAGTGGCATGAATGGACATTGTTGGTACTTCAAAACTTTCATTAACAAATCGCTATTTTGAGGGCTCAGAAAAGGAGAAAGCATCTGTTTGGCAAAGGTACGGCCTTGTTTTACAGAAATTCATAGCTGTTTACTCAGTTAAAAAACTTCCCTTTCAGTGACAGTATTTCTCATACCCTTTGTGGATTTGTGCGCATACAGTAACTTAACAAAAGGACAGAGACAAGGAATCAAGGTCTTTATCAGAAGTAATGTGGTCAAGAGTAATCTACAATTCTCTCTTTGTCACTGCTTTGCTGCAGAATGGCAGAGTATAGCTGCAGGTGTATTTAGCTAGATTTTGTTTTCACTCAAAGAGGGAGTGGCAGACTGCTGAGATCACAAAAGGGATTTTTTTTCAAAACACAGCTACTGTGTTTTATCTACTGAATAACTTCTCAGATACAGTCCCCTCACCTTTACAATCTGTAAATGCCCTTGCTTCCCAGCTGATCTTGGATGAGCACAGAGCAGTGTACCTTTTATTTCATGACATCTAGCCAATGAATTTGCAGCATTTCTTTCAGAGATGAATTCTGTTTCTATGACTTACACCTTAGTAGTGTGATTGCAAAGTGATAAAGGGCACTCTCTATTTAGATATACCTAAACTGAGGTGGCAAATGAATTTCATGCAGAACGAACCACCCTGTTAAGTGAAGTCAGCAGCTGACATTAAATGAGCCTGGGTACACCACGAAGCTAGTCTGGAACTGTGTGATTATATAGGGCCCAGAACAACACTGTGATATCCCTCTTCCTGCATGAAATCTCAATGCATAATGAAAATTGCTTGATTCAATTGGCAACAAAAAGCTGCTGTTAGGGCATTCTCCTCCCAAATGATGCCCAGAAACTGGGAATTTCCTCTACCCAGCATGAATTACAATCAGAAGCAAAATAGTCACAATTCTTAACCCGTGACATCAGACCATGGATTAGGGCTTGGTTTTAAGAAGCTCTTTGGAAGGAAATTGTGTGTGATGAGCACTGTTGAGAAAGTATCTCTACTTGGATACTGCCACATTTATAACTTGTAGCTAGCAAGGGCTTCTGGATTTTTCTGAATAAAGAAAATAAACAATCTTATGTGTCATTTCTCCTTCAGTTTAGAGACTGCAAGTAATCTACAAATGGTAGGGCAAAACATTTTTGGTTCGTCTAAGAAACTATAGGATATGGCTATTCCTACTTTGAAATTCAATGAAACAAAATAACTGTATTAGGTTTTGATGCTGACATTTCTTAAAGGTCCTCTGTTCTCTCTTTCAGAAGAAAAATAGCATCCTACATGTATGAGGAACACCAAACCTAGTCAAACATGTGCATCAGACCTATTGGGTGGCCACATTTCCAATCTTTAATTCTGTTTTGATGTCCTGTTCCCCAATCCCATTTTCCATTTGCAGTTCATGAGAACTTTCTTTTGCTGTTGCAGTTTTTTAATGACTTAATGTTCTATTGTTCTTTCCTAGAAAGCATAAAATGTAAAAGATGTACAGACCAGGCTTTTTTTAAATTGGTTCTACTGTTTTCTTCAAGAAAGGAAGGACGAAGTCTGGYATTTTTCATTTGGACACAGTGCATTTTTATTGAAAGTGAAAGATAATGGCTTTGGCAGTTCCTTTTTAATCCAATCTACTGCTTAGTGTCCTCAAAAAGAAAATTAGGAAACATGGCCACAGTTGGCATTTTGTGATAGGGTCCATTTTTCTTCTATTGAGGATGCAGACACTGGCTGGCATTTCTCAATTAGGTCCTCTTTTTTCCTATTGATAATGAATTCTTTTATGTGGCTTTCACTTTAAACTGCTCTACAACATGGACTGCTGAATACAGTAAGTCCGATAATTAACTAAAATGATAATGTGAATAGTTGTTTGTCATAATTTCACAGTATTTCCTGTGATTGCAAATGACACCATCCTTTGTTCTAATACATATATTCGGGAAATTGGGAATTATTTGTATATGACACCATCCTTTGTTCTAATACATATATTCCGGAAATTGGGATTTATTTGTATAACACTCACTAAAATCATTCCTTCACTCTAACAAAGACAATTATAATAAATGACTATTTTTTCCTACTGTTTAGCAACTAATTTTACAGACAATTAAATTAGACTAACGACTAGATTAATCAACTTTAATGTGAATCACTATACTTGTTTTCACTATGTTTTATTTTGCAGCAAAATATGTCAACTTCAGGTGTACATATAGTAAAATATATACTAGCCATTTGTATCAATGGCTATTATTCAATTAACCCACTTTTCATGGATAATCCATCTACATTAATTTGGCTAGGGTGTTCGTTAACCAGATTAGGCATGTGCACACGCACAAATCAATTGTCTTTTAAATAGGAAAGTTAGGGGAAGCACACGAAACTGGCTATGCTGATTGTGTCTATCTTTTCAGCAGAAATAGGAGGAATAAAAAAGTTACTGCTATGCTGAAATTTTAAAATTAAAACCATTTTTTTATTTCCTGCAACATCTGTTAGATATATTTATGCAACTGTCCTAATACATATGTTACAACTTATTCTTGCTCTGTGAAAGATTTTGATCTAATGGTATGTTAAGACTGGAAGAATAACAAAAAAAAAAAAAAACCAAAAACAAAAAACAAACTTGGAAGGAAGTTTGTTCTGAGGTCTATTTTCGCAAACCCTAAAAGTGTGAACTTCCTTTTTTAATTCACTTTAAAGCCTAGAAAGTTCTTATTTCACCCAGCAACAAGTATCAGGGGTTTTTATCAGCATGTTCAATGATTCAAAAAGTTCTCAAAGAACTAAAATCATCTTATTGTGGCCATGTAACAAAATGATCTGCCTTATAAAACAATTTTATAGTCTTTGGCCTAAGGATCTATCACCCCGATAAATTAGGAAAGGCCCAGAATTATTTAGACAAAGCTGTGCTATGGACTCAGAATAATTTGACCGTCCAGCCCTCAGTAATGCACCCTTGCAGCTTTGCATTAATGTTTCTTTCCTCATAGCCTTTACCTTCACCAGAAGACTAGGGTAGGCTTAAGACCTTGTGGTGTCCCTGCACATTCATCCACATGACAAAGCAAGTGAACTACTTCCCAATTGACCACACAACTAGGGAGAACTAAGATGGCTTTTAACAATCTTATACATCTCAAGATCAGATTTATGTTTCCATCTTTGGCAGGAAAATCTTCTGGCCTGGAGTTGCCAGTAGCCAATATTACCTCATATTTGGACTATAACTTAAAGTTGCTATTAAAAGGTTACTTGTAACATATCATATCTGTCGAAACAGCCTCAGTGAGTTCTCTGACCAATACGAGATTTGTCCAAGCAAGGACTAATCAAACTAGAATAAAGTCGAGGCTTATGCAAATAATTTTCTCATTAGGAATCAAATCCTCCAATAAATGATTAGCAAAAAAAGTAAAAAATAAATACAGTTCATCAAAAAATAAAAATAAAACATCAGGATTAAGCTAGTTAACTTTGAGTACTTATAAGCAGAAAGTATTTTGAAGCTTATGCATACTCTCTGCAGTGTGAACATATTTTGGAGTAGCATCTGAACAACACTTTTTCAGAAGACAAGGTGAAGGATAACCCTCAAGGGCAGAGTTGCAAGCTCTTTTAAGACAAAGTAGAAATGCCAATCAAAGTGCAGATGGTTTTTCTCCTGAGAGGTGATTATTTTTTCATAGATCCTTTCTTAGAAGGATGGCTTAAATACATCAACTAAACTTCATAGTAGCATTGTAATAGTAGAAACTAAAAGGAAACATATCTCAGGCACAAGCTCTTCTCAGGCACTTTAGAAAGACGTTTTCTTTCCTGTATCAAAAAGAAACAAACCTGCAACTTTTTCCCTTCCCTGTGCACTACAACAAACTAACTTTAAATGCCTGATGAACCTTAACTTATGGTCATATCTCCACTCCTATTGACAGTGTCTGAGGCAGGGTTTTTTTTTTAAGTCATGTGAAAATGTTTAACCACTTAATGTTTAGTTGCAGAAATGATAGCCTAAAAAAATAACAAAAGAGTTGGTACAGAATCACAGCGCTTAGATATATTTATTCCAGTTATGAAATAATGTTATTTAAATAACTGCCAGATAGGGAAAAAAGTGATATTCCATTGCTATTTAATTATTTTTTATTAATTGGTTATTTGCCTACTAGGTTTGAAAATTCTGCTGTTTAAAGTATGATTTTTAAGAAAAACATTGGTAAAAATGACACTGAAAAGACTGCTATTCAGCAGTTTACAGTGATATCAAACTCCTTGGTTTATCACAGTGTAACAAATTGGACTTTAGTAAACAACTTTGTTTATGACGATGAAAAGACTAGACTCCACATGGTATGGATTTGTTGAACTAGAGAAGTTAAAAACAGCAGGATCTCTTTTTCTCACTAGAGACAGTTAGAATTTTGAATACAAATAAATATTGCTTTAATAATTACTCTTAATTCTTGAAGAAAAGGGGGAAAAAAAAAAAAAAGAAAAAACCCTCAAGAAAACTCCAAAGGCTGTGTCATGTGTAGGACAGGTTAGGCAAGTTCAAGCCCTCCTTAGGGTTGGAAGTTCCTGTTAAATTAAGTATGTCCATTTCTGCAATATACCATATAGGTGTGAAACTGCGGATGGTATTGCTATAGAGTCACTCTGGTGAATAGAAATTTTGCTCTGGTAGGAATTATGTACAATATCTTAATTTTCCTAGTCATAAGATTAGTTGTAACCTATGTAGGTGGAAGCACTCTGAATCTCCATCTAGAGATATCCTTCAGAAAAAAATGCTTTAAGTTTGGATATGCGTAATACATAGAAATATTCAGAAAATAGATATGTTTATATTTTTAAAAGCAGCCTTTATTTTTCTAGAAATGCTACACTACAGCAGATGATCAACCTAAAATTATAATTGCCCACCACTACGGCATTTACAGGCACACCTGCTGCCTCCCTTCCAAAGTAAGCCTACCACTCACAACCTACCCACTTAATATAATAATAATTTATAAAGTCACTGAAGAGCATCTCCATAGACAGAATCTATACAAGTCACAATATAGCCAGAAAAAAGTTGGTTTAGAGAAAGCCCATGCTGAAGCAATATGCCTCAAGAAAAAGTTCTTGACAAAAGTGCTCCTAGCAGCCACCTCTCTAAAATAAAACTTCAGCTACCGCTGCCTTTATACTTGAGGGAAGCTTTTATAATCACAAGAAGAAAACAAGATAGCCCACAGCTTATCTAACCTCTTCTATTAATTCAGAAAGATGCCTGCAGATCTTGCGGACTCATATTAGGGCCAGATTTTTAAAGATATACAGGTACAGAATACCCTGAGGAACTTCACATAGGAATACCTATGCTTTATGTCACTTTCCTGATAATCAGACTCACAGCCAGGCTCAAAAAATATATGAAGAGAGAAAATATCTATAAACAGACTTTAGAAGCTAGAAAGCCAAACTAATCTCAAAACCAGTAAGACACCTGATTCTGCTCAGGAGCATTTAGCTCTTCTGAAGCTGGATGTTTAAATCATTCTCCTCCTCATCTCCAAGTGAAACGCCCCTCTGCTAGTTCAGATCTTGGAAATCTGACTTGAAATGTTGACATCTGCGTTTCAGATTCTCAATGTGCATGATCTAGACAGATAGAAATCCAGGTCTCCCACCTCCCAGGAAATTATTTCAGATTAGGTATGCAGCTAATACTGCAATTCTACTGCTAAAGCTATTCCAGTTAGTGTAAATGAATATCCATTGGAATAGGGTCTCTCATCTCAGGTGACTGCTTTGCTATTTGACCTTATGGAAGAGATGGGAGCTGGCTTCTACTGTCTGGTTTGTTTGGATTTCATATTAAATATCCAACTAATGGAAGATGAATAAGTAGTCCACTGAACCAGAAACAAAGCCTTGGTCTTTTTCCAGCTGAATAGTTTAACTGTTAGATTATAGAATTTGGCTTATATTGCTTCCCTAGGTGGTGCAACAGTCCATGCTCAGTTATAGAGTGCCTTAGTTTTAAGAAGGGGGCTTGGAGGTGTCTCCACTCATAGTTGATCTATTGCTGGCTAGTATTTATGCCTCTCTTCCAAAAATGAGAGACGTGCTTGAATTGCTCAGACTTCACAGAATCTAGAACTTAGGTTTTGTAAGACCTGTAACCACTCATATCATCTAGTAAGTGGTCCCAACAGTTCTTACCATTTGTGATGAAAATCACCAGAAACTCATTTGAGGAACCGCTCCTTCTGTTRGACTCTTTATGGTTGCTTGCTGTTTGTAAAGTAAGTTTGGATCAACCCCCTTCAAAAACGTGGAACTTGTGTATTCCTCCTGTTTGGTTTTGCATTGTTAACTGATTGTTTTTGGGAAGCATTTCAACTGAAGGCAAGAGGCATGTCAAAAACAGAGAAAAAAATTGTAATAGTCAGTCTACACCTAGGCTAAATGGTTATTATATCCAAGAATCTCAACCTCACAGTGCAAAAGTTACAACCTAGAAAACTGAATGGAAAGATTATTTTAAGACTATTCTGTGACATGGAGGGCTGAAGAAACAGCTTAAGAATCTTACAACTGTGTTCGTTTTCAGCATGAACTAATCATAAAAGCTGAAATGACAAAAACTTTAGCAAAAGTGCTCTAATGAAGCAGAGCAATGAATGGCTAGTGAAATGAGGAAGCAGCTGATTTTACAAGATCAGTGGCAGCTTGAATTGTGCCTTGCCACCCAGCAGGAAAGGTGACAGGACCTCAAGACTTGACAATCCCATGCTGTGAGTAAGATGTTGCTGCAGAAGGGAGAGAAGGAACCAGGTGGCCCAGTAGATGCTCAGCTAACTTCACCAAAGTGGACTGTAAAATGCAGTAGTATTTTTAAGTTATTCCTGTTGATCTACCTTCTTGGGTTATTTTTTTTATTCAAAGAAAATTAAAACATAAAATTTTTCTATTGTGGCAATTAATTCAAGTTTTGAGTGGGGAAAATTACCCTGCTGAGCACCAGAAAGTCTCAGGTTTCAAGGTCAGGGCTCACAATGGCGTTTATAAGATGTTTCTTTAAATTTGAACCTGGTCCTTTTTACTGCTAATTACTTGAAGTTGTCAAAAGGTATCAAGAACATTCAGGACCAGACTAGAAATGCTAAATGAATCTAGATAACTATGAATAGGGAATTCTGAAGTTACCAAAGATAAGCTGGATAACATTTTTGGACCTGACACATAAATTTAGACAGTTGCAAAATTTCCCCCCTTAATGAAACTTTTAAGCCTCACCCTATTAGTCTTCAGTTTCCTTCACAACTTCTGAACCCATTCTAATTTATCCTTCTTTTCAAGATGATGACATTCCCATTCTTCCTCACTCATTAAAATCGAGGAAATATTAGAGCGAGTGAAGCGAGAGATTTTCAGAGGAAGTCAGGGCAACTGAGTACCCAGTTACTATTCCAAGTCCATAGGAGTTGGGTCCTTGACTTTTTTAATGTCATTTCATGCCCATAACTTTTAGCTTCATTTCCTTTGGCCAATCTTTTTTCTTAGTGCAGAAATAGAAAAACATTTGAAGCAATGGCAATAAAAAAAAGATACTTTTTCTAGTTTTCTGAAACCAACAAAAAGAGTCAACATCTGCGGTAGCTTACTTTATATGACCTTTTCACACTGCTTTCACTCATACCAGAGGAAATAGCATAGCAAGTAAATATACTGCTGTTGATCTGGAACACCAGTGATGTCAATGTTTGTGGTTATCAAGAACACAATGAATGCCCTTGACACTTAGGGCTATAAGAAATGAGGTTTTTAAGTGATTTTAGTTCCTTGCTTCATTCTTTACCAGGGCATTATTAAAACTGAAAGCTTCACAATTTTCTCCTTCAAAGACCTTTTCAATAGTTAAGAATATGCTTTCAAGCCATAACTGTATCAGTATGTGTGGTTGTGCCTTTACCAAGAAAATACATACACGTTTTGTTTGTGATGCTGTCTAAAATCTTGACAGCTAAAGAATTCATCTTTGGAAGTGTAGATTCATTTCTGCTGTTAGTTGCAAGTGAGTAAAAGCCTCTCTTTTATAGGTTGGATCCAGTGCCACATTGATTATGCAAATAGCCTTTGTGAATGCCTCAGGCATACATTGCCGAAATTGGAAGGTAAGTATCTCAGAAGGCAGGCCTGAATTTTGAAGCCAATGAGTTGTTCTTATATTCCTGCATTAGCAAATTATAAGCTACTGAGAAATCAGTTCCCTTTCTCCTTCTACAAGGTGCAACTGGTTCAAGATGTCTTAAATATAGTTTTGCTTCACAGGACAGGCATGTTAGCAGTGTTCATACTGTGAGCTAGCATTTTTTATTTGAAAACTCTTTTTCCTGAAGGAAAAACAAAAATTGTTTTTTAAATTAAAAAAAAAAAAAAGACAGAGCTATTGTTGAAAAAAATCTGATTCAAAATAATAAAATAGTTGTCCTGAATACCTCTCCTTCTTCTCCTCACTACCCCAATACTACCCCAATTTTCCATTTTGAAAAAGAAAGGAAGGTCAGAGAATTTGGAGAAAAACTGGGGAAAATTAAAAAAATAAAAAAATAATTAAAAAAGAGCTGCTTCTGGTCAGCTGTGATGATGATGCTATCCAAGCTATTGCTTCTGCTGTGAAACTCCTCTTGCTTTACTACTGGTCTTTCAGAAATCTCAGGCTCAGAAGGTGGTTTCTTTTGGAGATCAAATGAAGGCTATGCCAACAAAACTGAGATACACCTTAGGGACAAAAGATTAATTAAATATAAATTTCCCTATAGGGAAAGCAGGTGATATCATTACAAACTTGAAGGCAGGGAGTCACTGAGTGGAATTTAGAAACTAAACAAACAGACTTTAAATGGGAATAATTGATCAGGTTAATGATTCATCAAAAGAGTCCACAGAACCCTGACACAGTGGACTTTCTCTCAGACACTGAAAATCCACTTTATCAGGATCAGACTCAAAACAACATACAATACATTAGAAAAAGGAGAGGTTTGCTAGGACAATGTTTTTCTCTGCTTCTCTCTTCTGCATGTTAGAGAGTAAATTTTTCTTTTTTTTAAAGAGTTTGCAAGGAGAGTTCCTGAACAATAGATAAGGACTAGTTGTGCCAGAGATCATTATTTTCAGTGTCTATCTTGATAAAAATGCTGATTTACTTGCATATGCCTCAATCTAGGAAAACCTAAGGAAAAAGTTTTTAGATTTACTTTTTATTTATGAAAAATCAGGAGACTGAATCTCCCTAGATGGAGCCAGGGATCCATAATCCTGTTAACCATTGTGACCAATCCAGTGCCAGATCCTGACAAAGATTCTTCAAGAAATAACATGATTCCAGAATACATGCATGTTAAACATTCTTCACCCTCTTTTTTGGAAATATACCAGACATAGGAAAATGTTTGTAACATTTGACCATTTTATATTAGGGACTTGGAAGAACCCAAGAGTATGTTGTTCTGTCTTGTACTGCCTTTCCCAACTGGAAAGAGCTTTCATTATGTTTATTTAAAATACAGGGGGTTTTTTTGAAGAAAAAGTGATAATGCAAGAAGTCATTTGGACATTAGCATAAAGGGACAGTAATATAAAAGTTGCTTTGGTTTTCTTATATTTCCTTTTGTTGTTTTCTACTATAATCCCTCCTGCAACCAGATTATCTTTCTCTTCTTTCTGTCTTCATCCTCCCTGTTTATCTTCCCAATCAAAATAACATTTTGGATCTCTCCGCATCATGGAGTACCAAAATGTAAGTATAAACATTTAGCATCTACTCCAACTTCTCACTCCTTACTCAGCTCATCAAAGATCTTGTTGCTAGTATGCTATTAGTAAGGTAATACAACTATATTAGAAGTACAGAATCTTCTTTCCTTATGTCACTTCCCCTCCCCGCTTCTCTTTGTGTGAGTTTCTTCAAGAAAATCTGGGGCAACAAATAACATCTGTTAATTATTTATCTATTTTTAAAATCCCTTTTAACATGCCATTGTCTAAACTGCAAGTTTACAGCCATGTACCTCTTGGGACATTAGGATGTTTAATGTCTCCATTAAATGTTATAAAATATTATGCAATTATGAAAAAAGCAAAGGTCAACATAGTATTTTTACATAGACTGATTCTGCAGAAGATTGGTCTCAAACTGGAATGGGATGGGGGTGACAAGAGTTCTACTCTGCTAGCACACCTTAAAATTGAGAAGGTGTCTGGTATTGCACAGAAAGCGAACAGTAGGTACTACTATTTCACTTAGTTCAGTGTACTCTACTTACGATCATAGTAAACAAGACTGGAATGACCTAAAAAAGAATGAATATGATCATCCTACAACATTTGCTGAAGTCTGTAAACTTCCAGCAAAATTGCAAATTATGGTTTTGGTGAAGCTCTAGTGATGATAACAAATGACTTTAGGGCTGTAGGGAGAATATATTAATAATGAAAAGTGCATATAAGGAGAATGCTATACTTTTATTGTACTACTTTTGAAAGCATTCAATAACTTTCTCACTTTTATATTATTATAATCATACAGTTATGTTAAAGATTTCCAGAAGTGTTTAGCAGCTTCTGCAACTACTTTATAGTGTATGTAACTGTAATCCAAATAAGTTTTGGAATCTTTCTTAGAATAAGTATTTCATAATGTGCGCAAGAGAATGTCATTCATACTGGAAAGATGCAAGAAATATAAATGCTATCTGTGATATAAAGCACTTCCTTTCATTAAAGATTCATAAAGGTCCTTGGAATATAAGAAGTTTCAACTGGTTCTTAATTTAATAGAGTATCAAACTAGTCAACTATTCATTGAGAAATTACTATCCTACAAGCCAGATCACAAGCTAACTCTAAGCCAGCTAGGTCAAGAAGAGACTAGAATCTGTAATGAAGCCAACTGGAGTGAGTATGAAATATTCTATGAAAATTAGGGTATTTTTCATGCCCCATTACCCACTGGGATTAAATAAGAACCTTTTGAAATATTTTGCAAAATAAATGACAGCAATGAGGCCCATTTCAGAATAACTAAATTGTTAATCGCTTCAGATGTGGAAACTCCAGGTGACTTTCCAGCTGTATTTCATAATATAGTAGGTTACAAGGTATTCTGAGATGAATATTTCTCAGCATTTCCAGCTGGAACTGTTCCACTTCATATCAATAATTAAATGTTTATTGGAGCAAAGACTTGAACTACTGACTTCCTCTTTCCAAGTGACTGACTCAAATATTGGCTGTTGAATACTGCTGCTGTCTTTGGCCAAGTGTGTAAGTTACCAAAGATGGAATAGCACCAGGAAGAGTTGTTAAGAAAGTCTCACTCACACTGTCTCTCTCCAGTGTTCTGGTAAAGTGAAGAGAGCACATTTGACCCTGCATGAATGTTCTTCTGTTAAGTATCAGTGAAAGTTCAAAATGATTTTAAATCTCAGAAATAAAACATCAGTTGTGATTTGAAATTCTGAAAGCTTGGGATTCCTATCTTGAAAACKCACATCTTTCTAAGATATTTTACAAAGAATAAGCATGCTACTTTATTAAGAAGGAAAAGTATCAATGGAAAATTCTTTTCTAGACTCAACCTAGAAGCCCAAGAAAGGCCACTTTCCATTGCAGGAAATTAATTTGAAGACATTTGTATTCTATTTTAAAATATACTTGCTAGAAAACACCTAAGGACTGAACCAGATCTCTCTCTTCTTCATGCTCAGCTAGCTATACAGAAGCCCTCTGAATTCACCCCTGAATTCAGAGATTCTTGGTCCAGAGATTGAATGTATTGAATGTTGGGGAGAAGAGAATGGTCTATAGAAGCAACACTTAGAAGAAGATAATCAGCAGGAGACTTTTAACATCAAATTCAAAAAGTGGAAAAAATAAACCCAGAAACAACTGCTTGAGAAAGTTAAACAGTAGGAGACTTTTAACAGAAATCACAAATAGCAGTGAGACAAAAATAAGCCAGAAAAGCAACTGCTAGAAAAGCTAAGCAGCAGGAAGCATAACAACAAAACAGGAGTAAAATAAGAATAAGGCAGGGAAACAGGAACTGAGGGAAGTTAACCACTAAAAGATTTCAGACAATGAAAAGTAGCAGTTATACCAAAGTAAGCCAGAAAAAACAACAGCTAGGAGAAGATAAGGAAGATCATGGTGAAATCAAAGAAAAAAGCCTTTTCTAGAAAGAAAAAAACTTTAGTTCCTTTGGCATGGAATAGAGGTATGTATTCTGTCAGCCTCAGATAGTGACAGAGAAGAAAATACTGTACAAAACTGCTTGTGTAGAAATATCACTTTCAAAAGATAATGCTTTTTAACAGTTTCCAAGGTTACGAATGGAAAAAAAGAAGACATATACATAATGTTTGTTTCATGTCTTCAGAAGATCCCCAGTCTACATGCGGCTGGACTTTTAAGTAAAAACAGCTTCCTTGTACTCTACAAAGATTTCACAGAAGACCAGTATGTACTGGGAGAGCTCATTAACTTCCACTGTACACATCAAAGAAGCATCGCCATGAGAAAAATCAGCATGGTTCCAAATGAGGAGATAGCAGGCTGGAAGAACAGGCAGTGGAACCCCAGACATAGCATCAAAACCAGGGAAACGAAGGAATCAGAAGTAGTAAATTAGGAGTAAAAACTGGAAAGTATGAGTTTGTTTCCTTACTTATTTTGGAAAAAAAATCACTATACCAAAACTGCAATTTGAGGAAGCTAGGACTGGAGTGTAGCAGGATGGCCAAGTGAAAGCTCCTGAAAGAATAATTAAAATATATTTACACGAAGATGGTTTCTGTCATGATTCATGTAAGTTTTGCATAAGTTGCTTAAAATGTTTCTGCAGACCTGGGAAAAGTGCAGAAATGTACTCAAATTTCCCTTCCTGGAAATGAGGGTATGTGGGTTGTATATGTAAACAGGTATCGAGGCTGACATGCAGCCAGCATGTCAACAGGGTGACAAGCTGCAAGGATTTGCATGGGAAGTATGTTGTACAGCTCATCTGCCTTGCTGTGCAGACAGAGCACTTTCAGCTCTGGATTCGAGTGGAACTGGGAGATGCTACCTTGCACAGATGCAAACTGCCATACATAATCTGCTTGGATGTTGTATCTTGCCTCTGTTGTGAAGACAGTTCTTCATTGCTGCCAGATTCATATTTTTGCTATTATCTTAATGAAAAACAGACATATGGAAAAGTCTGGAAAAATGAAAGGAAACAAAACAATAGAAGTAAAAAATCCTTTTAATAATAATTTTGATTCAGAAAAGTTCACTTATCCAAACTATTTTCCTGTCTCATTACATGTACTTTTATGAATTTATGTGACATTATCTTTGATTATAAAAATGTGTTTTTGATTACAAGTATATTTCCCAATGGAGAAATCCAGTACCAGAGGGACCCCTCACAATTAACTGAATAGAATTACTTGTTTAGAAACATCATTTAATTTTGGGAAGTTTTGTGAAATGCCACTTGAGAACAAAAAATGAAAAATTATGAACGCAGCCCACCCTAACTTCCATAAAGAAGAGGTTTTAGGGCTGCATTTTATAATCCTCCCTTAAAGAAATCTATGTGATATTGTATAACTAAATATATGACACAAAAAATTGTTGATCTCCAAATGATACTTCCTATCTGACAGAGTAACAGGCCTGATGGGCTCAGCAGAAACACAATAATAAGCTGGCTTATTTAGAATTCATTCTGATTGTACACAGACAGGATTCTTCAAAAGTACTTCAGGCCAAAATGATCCACAGTTGCTAAGAGTCTTGTTTTTGTCCTGCCTGTGTAACATGGATAAATTACACATGGCCTCCCCTGGGAGAGAAGACTTGCAACAGGGAGAAGAGTGTCCTGCAAAGCCCCTTTTCTACACTCTCCTTTGCAGACAGACAAAGACTAAGCCAAGACAAAGACTAAACTCTTGATTTTTTTTTTTTTTTCCTTTAGAGTTGTAGAAAATACTAAACTTCTGTCTTCTTTTAGCTTCTCTAAGATGCCTGATTTCCACCTTTTCATTAATGGGTGAGAATTTGAACATCAAACTAGAAAACCTATTCAAAGTGAAAGTATAAGCATTTGGGTAAAGGCATAATGATAGTTACAGAAAATGGGAGTATTATTTGTGTAGAGGGTCTCAGAATACAGCAGGGAAAAGTTTTCAACACAGTGTTGAAGATTACGCAGCATTGAAATGATTCCCATATGTGTGTTGATTTGACTTTTTGGTTGAAATAGTCATTTTAGCATTTTCTAAATGATGGGTTTGGATTTTTTCTTTTTTTTTATTTGAAATATTTGAATTTTTTTACATCTTGTTTGAATTCAAAGAACTGTAAAAGCACTCATGATCAAAGAAGTAAACTTTATCAATTTCTACTGGTTTGAAATATTTTTTTAAAAATTCTTAACTAACAATAATGTTTCTTCATTTCTCACTATTAAGCASAGTGACTTGTCATTTGGTGTGAAGGGCCCAGTGGGGCAGAATAGGTGGTTTTGCTCAGCTATATGCACACAAAAGTACATAGGATAGAGAGTGAAGATTTGTTGCAGTGTAATTTTTCTATAGTTTGCCAACAGACAGAAAAAGGTTTACCCTCCATCTCACCTATTATCTGTGTGGGTGCTAGTAGGTTTTCAGCTGATCAGCTGGATAAATATGGATTTAATTCTGCATTAGTGAAACCAAATACAACCGTATTGTTAATTCAGTGAGAGCAACAGCATCTCTCCTCTGAATCTTTTTTTAGCTAAGTGATTTTTTAAAGGTTGAAGATGCAAACTTACCTAATCAAGAGTAAAAAGCATATGTATTTGGCAATCCATTCTTCTCTTTTAGATGAATTAGAACTTTTCTTTATAGAAAAACAAGTATAGAAAAACACACACATACCACCACTCCAAAACCACAACACAACAAAAAACTTAACAACTTATTTACTAAGGCATCAAACTCAAGCCATAGTTTCAAAGTACTTGAGAAAAGACAGTTAAATCCATGGGTGGACAGACTTTACTGCTATTTTGGGGTCTAAAACCTCAGGGAAAATCAACATCCTAGGAATAGAAGAAATAGAACAATTTACTATTTCCTTTATGGAGAGCAATCACTAAATATTTAATTTTAAAGAGTTTTTAAATTTTGTTTTGTTTTTAGAGAAAAGTGTTGAAATCCTTGCATAAAAGCATATTTTGTACATTCTGAAGGAAATCTCTACTAACTAATTTCTGTAGTCTGGGTCATTGGGGTACTAATTATAACAAGCTTTAGAGAGCAATAGATATTTCTCTGGTAACTAGTACAAACAGACTATGCCTCTGGCTGCTCATAATTCTGCCTTTTAATAATAATGAGGCTTACGGTCATATTATTTGTAGCAATCAGGATAGAAATGTTTTGGCAGAACTGATGGAATGAATTTACGTCACATTACAATTTTACCCTTGAGTTCCTAATTGGTCAGTGCTGTGTTCATTTCTATTATTGTTTTTTGTTTCTGTCTTACTAATATGTACTGACAGAAGAGAAGAGTAACTTCCCCAAAGGGTGGAAAGGCCAGTTTAGAGTAGAGAGCATTACTGCTGGATGACATTCACAAGCTCTCTCTATAGAAATACTGTAAGACTCGTTTCCACATGCCTAGTCTCTTCCCCAAGAATGACAGCCAATTTAGGTATAAATCTTCATCTCGGTGTTGGTTCCCTAAAGTCTTCCATTCTATTTGCTGCTACACAAGACAAAACTGTCACAGAGATTCCTTTTGATCTGTTTTTGGAAATGCTTAAGAACATTTAAAGCAACACAACAACAGTGAATAAATGGCAATAAGTGAAATTTCCATGGTATCTGACATTATTAAATTGTATTAAAATGAAACTCCTTGGTGAAATTAGGGCATTTTCTTTGGTATTTTGTTTTCAAATAAGACTCCAAATCATGATGGTGTTGAAACATTGCTTTTGGACACTTACCAAATAGAGTATTTGATTTTTTTTTTAATTTTAAAATGACCTTTGAATTTGATTTTTAAAACTCTGCATATCTTTATATATGATAATGCAACCCCCCAAACATACAGACCTCAAATATTTGTCTGTATTTTTAAGCAAACTTAATTTTAATTTTTTCTTTCAATTTGGACACAGACACATTTTTAAATTCTTTGCAAACAGAAGTCTTCTCTTATTCCCCTCAAATTGGTACCCTGTGATGTATTACTAAAATATATCTTTTTCATCTTTTCTCAGGACATGGAAAGTGTTTTGCGTTCTTTTAGCGTATACTCTGCAAAAATACACATATCAAAGTAGTCTTTAAAATGATACAGAAAATGCAGAAATACTAAAAACCACCTGGGTAAAAATTATAAATTCAAACAATATAATCAATAACAGATAATATTTAATGACATTAAAATGTAAAGAAAAACATCTGTTCCTGAAATCAATCCATTTCCTGACCCTTTTTTGTCAGCACACACAGAGATAGCTTCTCCCTTCTGACTCTTTCTCCTTCCCCTAGGCCCTATCTTTCAAGCCCAAATCAGGAATCTACTCTTTTGATATGCCTGTCTTATCATACTTCCCCACCAAGGTGTCTTTCCAGTTGTTCTGGCTTATAATATCAAACAATTCCTTCATTCCATAGCTCCTGGTGGGGAGATCCACACCTAGTTTCAGTGACATTTTTTTTCTTCTCAGCCTCAGGACATTTGTGTAATGTGAGAAAAACTTTGTTAGTAATTCTTACTAATCATTCAATATTTCAATCAAGGAAATAGCTCCAGTTCAACAGATATAAGAAAATAATTTGCAGACTTTCATAGAACATCCACAAAATATTATTATTACATATTCAGTATCACTAGTGACCTGTATTAGCTGGTCATATTCAAAAGATTTGCTTATATTCCTCCACTTTCCAAATCTAATTGTTTGAAAAGCAGACACAGGGATAAAGCTGATATACTCATTTTAAGGCAAAGAATGAAGACACTTAATGCAACTGACTCACAAGCACACCTGTGCAAATTTGAGCAAGCCACTTCTTAGGGTCATAGTTCCTCTTCTGTGGATTGGACATAAGTCTCCTTCACTATCTTAAGTACAATACTAAGAGCAATTATTCTGTGTTTGCAATAGCTATAGCTGTTACAGCAAAAAAGGATGGATAAATTCCAAGTTAGGTAAGCAGTATTTGCAAAGTCAACAAAAGCTAAACATTGATTTCTAAGGAATACATAGTTTTCACATAAGTGCTTTTAATTCATGAATGTCAATGTTTTATATAGGAACAATTCATTTCTAATTAAAAGATAGACAAAACTGTGATGTAGACCAATGAAGCCCTTTTGTTCAAAATCATCCGTCTGTGATACTTAATCTACTACTTTTCAAACAACACTCAGTCTCAGTCATGATGCAAGAGTCACCCTTTCTTTGCTCTAGTAAACTGTAGCTGTCCAACTCAAGAACATACTTACTTCATTAACACAGTTTTGAAGAGGCTAGTAGCTTTGGGTGGTTCAACTTGTTTTGCTGGCCTGATCTCCTGAGCACTTAGCACATACACACATCAGCAAATTGCGGGTGATCTCAACTTTGAACATCTTAAAAGCTATGGTTTATTTGACTGCCTCAGAGCAAATCAAATACATTTGGCTCAATAGGACATAGCCTCCAGTTTCTCCTACCCAGATGTCCTATGTTCACTGTGTTGGATGCGTGCAGTTTCAAAGTGGGTATCAAGAGTAGGGACACCTTTAACCCTATTCTCCTTTTGCTTTTGTTTAGACAGGCTGCTGGCTGATTCAGGTGTCACAATATATTTGAATTGTTTGACTTCAGGATACGGATAAGTTGAACATGGACAGATTAAATATCTATCTCAATAATTTATCAAAAGGAAAAGGTATGACGAATTAAGCTGAAAGGCATTGCTGCTATTTAAGAGTAATTTTTTTGTCTTAGATATTCACAGTAATATTTAGTTTTTCTCTATGGTAGGTGACTTCACTTGACATTGCTATATTAAAAAGTGAGTACGTTACATAAACTGAGCATTAACATGTAGCTACAAAGGAGTATTTTTGCCTTATGCCATATTTCTCCCAATGTTCAACATATAAACTGCCAAGGACTCCAAATTCATACTTTTTGCACTCATAAAACAGGAACATCCATAACACTGAGACCTGAAATCTCCAGGCTTTGCTTTGCCAATATCATGTACCTTAGTAGCATGTTACTCTGTAATCCTTGCACTCCAAAAGACAGATTGTTCACTAAAAGACACTGTTGTGTGGGGGATGGGAAAATCAAGTAAGGGGTGTTTCAAATCCCCAAGTGCTTTGCTAGTGAAGGCTAATTTATGTAGTCAGTTAATTCTTTAAGAGAATCTGATGAAATTTAACTTCCTTTCAACCCACTTTTCAAAAATCAAGTCCCTAAATGTAGTTCCCTTCTTTCCTGATTTTTAGTTTTTATTCTGAGGCTGCAAACAAAACTAAAAAAGAGGGCTAATAAACTGTTCTGCACAAATTATGTGAATTTTTCATTAATTTACTCTGGATGAAGTATGGAGGGCACTGGTTTTGAATAAAACATATGATCTGGTGATTAATCAAATCCCATTTCTGATGGAAGCAATAATCTATCTGTCTGGAACCTGAAGGGTATACAAGGACAAAAGTGAATGCAGTGAAGAAATAGTATTCCCAGTCTGAAAGCATCTAACACTGACTTACTCAGGGAAAAAAAAAGAAGATATTTTTGTCTTAAAAAAAAAAAAGGATTCATAAATTACTGTTATCTTTGGAATAGATAACATTAGTTATACGTGACCACTATAGTAATTTAGAGAATGTAATTCTCTATCATTTCAATTGATCATCTGAAAGAGTAAAACTCTACTAAGCACAATATACCTTTCTTAATTTTAATTCATACCCTGGTATGCTGTCCTTGGGTTTTTCATTGTGTGTCAGTGTTAATTAGGTATGACCATATTTGAATCAAAGGGTTATGGCACTGTAAAGCTTGTGCAATTTCAGAATCAGATAAATTCCATAAATTCTGTAGAATTGTACAAAGATATTGTGGCAGTTTTGGTCAGCTGCTGTGGTGATTCTCAATGAATGCCATAAATGACAGGCAACTTCCAGAAGAGAAAATGATACAAACATATTGTGTGTGTGTGTGTACATATATAGGTGACAACACGCACATGAATTTGAGTACAGGACAAAAAGGTACCTCATGAAGGTTTATACATTAGTACTTCTTTTTTAAATACCTTGGCCCTCATTTTACCCTAGTAGCAGTTTGTAAAAGATTAAAAGGTAATGAAGCTTGCTTCCACTTAATAGTCAATAAAATTGGCCTGTGTACACAAGTCAGAACTCCACCGTGTTTAATAGCAGTATAATTCTGTTGAGGCATCTGAACAGAGCCTGAGATGCTGCAGTTTTACTCATCTCTCTCTGGCTGACTGAGGCAGAGTTTGTCTTTCCTCATGGCTTGGTATAAAGTCATATGTGATAGAATAACATGAGTATAAAATGCCATGATCATAAAATTCACAAAGCAAGTAAACAGAAATTTAAACATGATGTAATTATGATGCAAAAAGCTTAGATCATTTACAGGGCTATGTATTCCATGTATATTACCTTTTCAGGTGCACACAATTCATAAAAGGTTAAAGAAGGATTGGTAAGTGTTATTTAGTGTAATAGAATGCAGGAGGTAAATGGGTTTCTCGTGAGTCATGGCTTTTAATCACATGCTTTTATGCAATTTGGAGCTCATGCTATTTGTATGTCTACTACTTAAACCTCTATACATCATATATTAAACCTTTATAAATAGAAATAAATGAAATCTTTAGTATTGTAGTATAGGCCAACGATCACTTTCATTTTACCATCTGCCTTATTCATGGTTGTTTTTCACTAATCTAAGAAAATCAGCAGTTTGAACATGAACACCAACAGGAAACCAGATTTTCCAATAAAAAGAAAATGGGACTTACCACACTAAATCCATAATTTATAGAAAAAGGGAAATAAATTACAATGAATTAGATCTACTATTGCCACATTATTAATAAATAAATATGAATTTCCATAAGGATAAGAGACTCTGTACTTCCAGGACATTTCAACTTCCTTTAAAATTTTGATTCCATAGGAGATGGTCAACTGGATAAGCCAGTTGAAGGACTTTATGAAATCAATACCACTGTAGATGTAGTTGAAGTTATTCATGTGCCTAAGTGACTTGCTGGATTCAAAATATTAAACCATATATATTTCATATAGAGCTTGTACAAAAAGAAATCTCTTACTCTATCCCTCTATTATCCAGATCAGTCCTCTCAAATGATTTTAGAACTGCTGTTATGATGTGTTATATTTCTGGCCCAACTGATTTTGATTTGTACTGCCGGAGTCCTCATAGCAAACTGACAAGTAGCAATACAATTGCTAAATTTGCTTAATACCTTTTAAAGCTGCAGTGAAAATACTGATTTCTGGTTAACACTTGCCAGTGAAAATTCAGACAGAGTCTCTCAGCAGTGCTGAAATAATTCCTTTGTCCAAGCAGCTCTGAGACGTCTCATTTTCTTTTCTAGCATGGAGGTAAATCAGTATGTTATAGCCATTATATCTTTTTAACTTTATTTTAATTATATCTGTCATTCTTTAAGAAGAAGGAAGTCTACTACTGGACATTTTGTGGATAATAATTACCCTGTAAGTGACCTGCAGAGCATTAGTAATTTCTTACTTTTTTCATATTGGAGCAATGACTGGCAGATCTACAACATATTTGCTAATGCCAATACAGTCAGTAATGTCCAGGAAGACAAATAGAAACATCAGTTCAGTGTGAACTTTACAATAGATCTGCYTCAGAAAGGGCAACTAAAATGAGTTTCCATTATAGTCTATCATAATGTTGTCAGCTAATTACTAGCTTCACTACCTTAAAATCTTTAACAGAAAAACATCTCTCCATCTTTTTGCAGTGAATTCCAACACTTCATATAGCATTAGTGATATAATGACACTACGTCAAACCCTAAATAAACAATTTAAAGCATATTAAAACATAATTACTAATATTTCAAATATTGGACATGAAAACTGTTCAATGAAATTATGCATAGTAGTACAACACAGGACAAAGTATTTAAAACTACAGTATGTCAGTCTAGGAGGAATAAATGTTATTTTTCACAATCCATCACATTTCTCACAAATAAATCTTTGGGTCTTGTAAAATGAAAAATAGGTATTAACACCTGGAATAGCATTTTCTCCAATTTCTTCCTTTCTTAATCAAAGTAGCCAGACTTCCCATTGAATGCATTCTATTAAGAAAAAAAAATGCAAATGCTATATAGGTACATAGTCTGCATCCTAAAAGAAATAAAACACAGTTGTGATAAAGGATTTATAAATCTGTTGAATTAAAATAATAATCACAAACTGAATAACCAATCTTAAAACTAGTGTCAAGAATGTCTTGATCTTTCTCTTTCTTCCCTTCAACCTTTTAAAGAAGTGACAGCAGCAAATGCAAAAGTCAATCTGTACTCTCCCTTGTCCTTCTCCTACAATTCAGTTCTTCAGGTACCCACACAAACCTGGCTGGGAACTTGCAGATACATCTGACATTGCATGTGTTTGTTCTACAAAGCTATGTAGTTGCACTCAGTGTTTTGAGGATGCAGTATATACACAATCTTTTTAATATTAGACAAAGATTCACAATTTCAGCTAGCACTGAMACAGATGGATTTTAAATATCAATCCTGTGGAAGTTAGTGGTCATTAGGTCAACCGTTAATTAACTACAGACAACTCAAAACATGATGTAAAAGTGAATCAAAATTTAAGGTGAAAGACGTTTCAAGCAATTGCTACTTCTAAAAGATCAAACCTTGAAATCTATAAATACACATTTAGCCCAATTAGGTTACTTTTGAACAGAATTTTTAAAGCTCTTGCCTTTCCCAAATTCTTATCAAACTTTTCAAGACTCAAAAGTAGCAACTCTGAAAAAACATTGTATAGCCTTCTTCAGGCTGTCGTTAACATGGTGTACGCTACCCAGTGATAAGAAAACTATGTACTATAGTGAAGAAACGTGCTTTTCATAGTCAACCGGCCTCAACAGCATTCATCATAAATACATGTCCTTGTCAAATATTAATTAACGTTTACAGAATGAGCAGAAGATGAAAGTCACTTTTGTAAATGCTATTTGTTACAAACATTAAAGTAATAGGCTTTTAGAAGCTTATTGTGAACATTATCCTCCTAAATGACTTATGAAAGGTCCACTACAGATGTTTTCTAGCCAAAGTCACCCCTGATACAGGACATTGCCATAAATGCCAATGTCTAACCAAATATACTCTGTGCTATTAATATCAAATATAAGACTTTTAAGGAGGAAAAATACAACCAAAATCCTGTGGTGGTTTTCAGTATTCTAATGGTTACTAGGTTATTTCAGGTTATTTTAGGCTAAAGGACAATAGCATGTTCTATATAATTCATACACACTAAAGAATATTGTAAGAGCTCTTATTTCTCCTTAGGGTTTCTATCAACTAACCTTCTCAAGTTTACTTTTACAATTATGACATTACAGAAGCCCTAGGAAAAAATAAATAGCAGCTTTACAGTATCCCCTGACATTTACTTTTATTCTTTGTTATTCAGTTGCATTAGCTTGTTTAGCTACTGTGACATTTAATACAAGGAATATATCTTTTACATCTAGTTAGAAAGGTCTACTACATACTTAAGGGTATGATGACTAGGTTCTGCTAATCTGTATTTTAGAAGCTTTTTATTCACACCTCCAAAAAGCTATCTCATGGTTCAGATTATAAAGGCATCTGCTGTAACTCTGGACTTGATGAAAAGTACCTTGCCTTGCTGATGCTATAATGGCTTTGGTATAATACCATGTTTTTTCCTGCCCTCCCTTTCATTCATTTTCCAAACACCTGCATAATGTTTTTCAGTTTTCTAATCAGCACTGAAATTTCCTGATGTGGGGCAAAAGAAAGGAAATGGCTAAAATGTTACTATCCCTATGATACAAAAAGAAAATCCTGTCAGATTATAAAGCTTATCATTTCATCATTTCAAGTCAGAATTCTTATGACCAAACTGCTTGAGTTGGCTCCTATAACATATGACTTTACATGTGCCTTGAAAGGAGTTACAGTTCTATAATACCCACTGAGATTTAATATTATTCTTTCTGTTACCTATGTTTATGTCTAAAATAATGTTCTGTGACCAGCACTTGATGGAAGAGCAGGTTGAGCAGTTGCCTCTTGAGTGCTTACAGCAATTTCAAGGAAAACTGCACGTTCACAAAAATGTCTTTATATAACAAGGTAAGCTAAGCATTTGCAAACTCTGCAAATCTAGGATTTACCTTACAAGTGCGTGCTGCACCAGAAAATCACAAGTTTTGTCTTAGAACAAATTCAAACAGTTTTCTTAGGRAAAAGTGAAATCTGAGTGTTTTTTGATTATTCTCACCATTTGTAGCAGGAACCAATCTGGCCGTCATTTTCAAATGCGTTGTGACATTTCCAAAACACCTTCTTGTTAGGCCCTATGAAACAAACCTTCCTTATTAAACATTGAAGAGATCAGTGCCAAAATCACAGGTTTCTCAAAAACAAATAACAGAAACTATTTCATTTAGCATTTAGCTATTAGCATTTTCTAAAGGTTCCACACTAAAAAAACCAACCAACCAATCAAACCCAAAACAAAACAAAAAACCTCTTTATGGATTCTGTATAGATTGTGGAAATATTAATAATTAGCCATGAACTGGTGTGACTAATATTCTGAGATAGAGAACAAGCATTGATTGAAATAGATTGGAAAAATGATGTTGAATAACTCATCTGTTTGTGCAAAGATCAGCAATATAATGCTACCAAATTCTGCATTTAGTAACATTAGTATGATTGCTATGAAAAAGTCTATTCAAAAATTTTTAAATAAAAATGAGGCATGCTGTTTCAGATTTCAGGCACCCAGTCCCTAACCTTTGCTCCTTTGTGAGTTATGTCTCTTCTGTATGTAATATTCCTGAATTGTTGTGTTCTTTTGTAAGAGAGTGACACAGTTCACTGGCAACCAGATAATGTTTTCTCAAATTTTTAGTAGTCTTTTGAGTACTTTAATTCAAGAATCACTTCTGGCAGGTTACATTTGATGGGTGGGCGTTGGGGAAAGTGTGACTTTACTGACTTAATTCCTGAATGACAACAGTAGTATTTCTAAGCATTCTTATCATAAAGCCTAGTCCTTATTTCTTCAGTATTACATTAACACAAGCCGAAAACATGTCACCATTTGCTGGGTAGAGACTGGTGCTCCAAATAYGTTAAAATAACACAACCTTTACAGACACAGAGGGGAAAATCTTCTCCAGTTTAAGCAATATTTTTTATTTTGGTAAGCATGACCTTAAATTAGCATAGCAGAATGTACGTATTCTTACCTGAAATCTCAGAAAGAATGAAACAGCTTTTTTACTCCAGGGAACAATTGGACAGTATTCAACCTGCAGGTGACAGAGAACATGTACCCCTCTCTCTCCTACACAGATATATGTACTCCTATACAGATGCATATTTTTCTATTATCTTTTTCATGTAATATTTTTGGTTAGTCTACAAGTCTGCCCACATCATTAGTTTATGTAATGCTAAAAGCATGTTTTAATGTGCCTGTTGTTATCATGTGTAAATTTAATGAAGAGGCAGCCTAGAACTGAAGAGCCTTCTTCAAGCACAGTGCTCTCGCCTGTTACATGATGCTGTTACTATACACATTCTTCCCCATCTTCACGGGGCTGTATCTGCCCTGGCATAAATAAACAAACACTTTTAATCCATCTATACTTCTCTCTGCCACTCAAGCTCACCTCTTTTTCCCACTACCTCCCTTTTCAATTATAACAACACAATGCTGTCTGTCACTAGAACATCTAGGCTATGTTTTCTGCATAACATTTTTAAGGTATGGCCTTTCCTTTCAATTTAAACAGGCAATACTCCCATTCAGATGTTCAACATCTTTCATCTCAATTACAGCAATATCCTTTTCCCTGGCCTCTTGAAAAATACAATCTTGTCCCACGGAGATCATTTTAATGCTTTGCTACTTTGACCATTTCAGCGCTCTCTGCATCCTTCTACTAGCTCCCTTTCTCTCTTTAGCTTGCAGAGTCTGTCATTATTCATTTGATATTGAGGTACTGACTTCTTCCCCTCATCACAACATATACTTGCCTCCATCCCCACTTTTAATTTTTTAAAAGACCACTTTCAGGCTTTCTATCTTGCTACCTTTCTACTTTGCTGTCCCTCATTTTGTTTATAAAAAACAAACTACACAAACCCAAACCACCTCATGGCACTCCCTAAAGCTCTTCTTTTCCATGAGACATCAAACATTGTCAGCAGCTTCTGATTAACTACAACACTTCCTATCCTAGTGCTGAAGAGCTATAGCACTGTTTCATGAAGCATGTTTTTTCTGTCTGTATCCAAGAAGATATTAATTTCTATCATCTAGACTGTTATCCTTCTTTGCTGATGTTGTTTATAGCAACTCGCACAGCACCTTCCTCATGACTGTGGCTTATAGGTGTTACAATGCCTAGAAGAAAGGTCTCTGAGGGTAAAGCACCTAAAGCTTGTGGTTGCCTCAGAAAGTTGTTGATTACTATCATGTCTAGTTTCAGTGAAGAGTGAACTATATGCATTATTCCATTTATATGTTTGTCTCAGGTATGTCTGTTAATGTAACGATTGATATAAAATCTAAAGCTGAGGCACTTCACCATGAGTCATCAGAGGATGCAGGGAGGGTACTGCTGCTCTTTGAGGCAAATGATAAATGATCAGTCAGATTCATGAGATAACAACTTGTCTAGCAAAATGATGTTTGCAACACCCAAACAGTGAAAAGAGTGCTTATTTTAGTTGAGATAAGTTTCCAGACTATTACCTGAGTAGTAAAGAAATAAATAACTTTGGAGGAAAAAAATTAAATCCAGACTTCCTGGAGGAGTCCCAAAAGATCATTAGCTATAAAAGCCAAAGTGTTCCTCCAGGAGGTGCCCTTCTCTAATGCATGTAGCCTAGGTGGGCAAAAAGACAGAATACGTGATCAAGTGTCTGGATTCTGCAGAAAAGACAGCTTGACAAAGGGAGTAAAGAGTGATACAGATATAACTAAAGCAAATAAGTGGTAAAAGTAGGGTTGGGGTTTTTTTATTTCTTCAATTGTCTTTCATAAATTTTTCTTATCATATGGTTTATTTTACATGTTATAAATAAATGCATTATTTCCATTTATTGATTTGACTAGATGCTGGGTTCAAGGCTAACAACCTGACATTACTAATCAAGCATGTGGTGAACCTGTACTCAGGTGCCTGAGATGCTCAGTTCCTTCAATACATATACCAGGTGGTAACAGGGTATGTTCCCATACAAGCTTCATTGCCTTTTTGGTAGCTAATATCATAGGGACTAGTGGCAAACAAGAGCACTTTACCATATAGCATATAAAATATGTAATACAATATGGCATATAATGGAGGAACATTCAAAGGATTTGTTACAGTGTCGTCATGCAAATAATGATGAAAGATGACACTTTCAAGCAGGGACTACACTAATAGTCACATGATACTGAGAGAAATTAATGGATAAGCTGCATTAATCACATAACATTAGTTTTTCCACTGAAATTCTACTACAAGATGAATTTCTGCTAGGACCACTCTGCTAAGCCTGTTTTATATTTGTCACCTCTCTAAGTTGAAGATAATAAGATCCAATCTAAACAAGATTTTTTTCCCCTCACTGCTGCCAGGATGTATAAAAGATGACTGGGTTAAGAATTCGGTTGTATTTGGCAAATGTCACTTATTTCCTACCTAGTGGTTCAGAAATCTGTGCAGGAGCACTAAGACCCAGGATAATTGCAAGAAGAACTTGTGTCGTGGTTTAACCCTGGCAGCACCTAAACACCACRCAGCCGCTCGCTCACCCCCCTGCTCCGGTGGGATGGGGGAGAGAATCGGGAGGGCACGAGTAGGAAAACTCGCGGGTTGAGATAAAAACAGTTTAATAATTGAAATAAAACAAAGTAAAACAGTAATAATAACAGTGACAACAGCAACAACAACAACAATATACAAAGCAGGCGATGCACAATGCAATTGCTCACCACCCGCCGAACCGAACGAGAACCCGGGACCCAGGGCCCACCCCCCCCGCCGCTTAGYTTTTATACTGAGCATGACGTTGTATGGTATGGAATACCCCATTGGCCAGCTGGGTCAGCCACCCCAGCTATGCTCCCCCCGCCAGCTTCCCATGCACCTGGCAGGGCATGGGAGGCCGAAAAGTGCCCGGTGCAAGCACCRCCCAGCAACRCCCAAAWCATCAATGGGCCATCAATGCTCCTATTATACCAAACCCAAAACACAGCACACCCTCCCCAGCTACTGGGAAGAAAGTTAACTCTGTCCCAGCCAGAACCAGGACAACTTGGAAGAGAATATTCATTCCCAAGGAGATGCTATATTATGTCACTTCATGCAGTTACAAAGATAGCTCTAATTTTAGCCAGTGCTGCTGTGATGCCACTAATTGTCTCAAAGATATTTAGAGGAAAGATAGTTCAGCACCAGCTATATACAGTGCCAGTCAGTTATAACAGAATTCCGTTTTGGAAATGTCTCTTCTAGCTGAAGAGAGAGCACAGGGAAAGAAGGTGCCAACAGAAAATTTAATAAATACCATTTGAATATTTTTCTGTCTAAAATAGCCACACATTTGTTGTAGTCAGTATGTCACAGACTCATGAAGACTGGTCAACCATTTTGATTTTATGCAACTCATTTCTTACACTTTAAGTAGTCTTCATTTACCTGTTTACAATTAAATTGGAAAGTACAAGTACATATTATTTTTGGATTGTGGGCAACACCACTTTATCTCTAACGAATACACAGGCAGTAATTCGGTCTCTGTGTATTGTTGTTGCTGCTGTTCATAAACCAACAAGCTCTTGTGGTTTATGTCATCAGCAGAAAACCAAAGCTGAATTATAGCCTTGCATTCAATCTCTGTGTTGTGCACAGAAATTGCCATTTTTTCAGGAAATGCAATTTAGAGACATGGGATCTAGAGACCTATAAAGTGTATTTCTTCCTGTCAGTGCCAAAAGTCAAAGTCATGAGTATTCAAAAGAACCCCAAGATATAAAAACATTTCAAAGTATATCTAGAGTTCCGCAGATTGCAGAATGCTTTCGTTAGTTTTCCAGGAACTTTACAAAAGCAACATTCCACATCATCCCTCCAGAGACAGTCTCAAAAGTTAATCAGATAATGGGTCACATCAAAGAAGGGGAGCTGGAGTAGAAGAAAGAAAAACATAGATGAGGAAAGGAGGACTTCTCTCAATCCACGTTAATGATCTGTGGAAAGATGAGTAGCAAATACCTGACATACAAACTGTGTGTTTTGAAAGATGGTGGAACAATTTACTTTATGAATTCACACAAGCAAGTATTCTTCCAGTAAGGTTTCATTTCAAACTAAATTCAAGAATGCTGTCCAGAAGTTGCAGTAGAGGGTTAGAATCACAGATTACCTCATTTTATTTCTGTCTCCGCTACTGATTACATGACAAATTAAAAGTTATTTGATCACGATCAAGTACCTGAAGTGTCTTCAGGCTGGGAATATGCTTATGTTCATATGTTCTCAAGCTACTGCAATATTTGGCACTTTTCCAAAACCAAGTATCCTAGAACAATTACAGGGAACAGGTGGRTAACGTATTTTGAATTAATGCTACACATATGCAAGTATTGCACAGCACATAGGACTGAACTGAAAAAACTTTCAATCTTTTAACATGCATTTGGACAAACCATCTTGTGAGAAACTTTGGTTTGACCTGTTTCTTGGTAGACAGTTCTTTCAGGTGTCCAAACTTAGACTGGCAGCAACAGTAAAAATATACTTAAATGGTGTTTCTGTGCATGTAAATTGAACCTTTTCAACAGTGTCAGTTCCTGGACAATGGAAATACAGTACCTGTTTGAATTCAATAATGTAATGTAATGAAACTGAAGTTTCATATTGATAGTGGGAGTCTCAAGAACACAATAGTTTGCGACAACAGCAGAACAGTGATGTTCTGTTGTACAGAACAGAATGTATAGCAACCTGTGTATTCTGCTGGGTACCATATCCTGTTATGTATAAGACGGAGAGAACAATTGCTTACAACTTAAGTTTGATGTGAAAGAGAAGTTTCATTATGTGGCAAATAGTGTGCATGACGGTGCAGAGAATCACAGGTGGTAAGGAGTGCTTATTTACTCTTGAAAGATAGTCCTTGCAAGGATTCTTAGGGCTTGCAAAGTACAAATCCATGTATAAAAAAGTTCAGCAGCTCTAGTGGTTTTGGGTTTGTTTAGGATTTTTTAAGAGGCTGTTAAAAATGCAGTTGTATTTAAAATGCAACTGCAGTTAAATTGCAGTAGCAGTTAAATTAGATTGTAGTTTAAGAACAGCGCATAAAATATTTCTGTGGCTCAGAGTTAGGACTTATGAAAAAAAATAAAATCATTCCATACTCTTCAGTGTTAAGCTGAATTTCCCTGTGTACTCCCCTTGGTATGGCTGTGTTCAATCAGAAATAGCAGAGGAAAAGGCTATGCTTTTACCTACTTCTTATCCCATGGACAGCAAAAATCAAGAGTGGGATTACTCTGCAAATATATCCATAAGTACAGTAACTGCAATTGTGTTGAGATGCTACATAGGATCCCCACATGACTATTTAGTCACCAGACACCTAAACTTGTTTGCACCAACCATTTACAGAGATATGGATATACAGACATATAAGAAGGAAGATATAAGAGTTCTATGAAACATATGAAGGGCAGTTGTCTCTTCTAGTGTGGCTTTGATTGTTTTTTTTTCCCAGAACAGAATACTTTTTTTCTTAATCACACTTCTGTTCTTGTGCAGGTGAAAATTTTCCCCAAATCATAGGCTTTTTCAAATCCTAACTGTTGGCTGCTGTAGTCCTGTATCTCCTTTGCTCTCTGTTGCACATTTTGGTACTCTTCTTTTTGTAAACTCTAGACCTCAGTGACACTGGGCAGTTTCCAGCAGAGTGTGATGAGCACTGGAACCAGCAAAAAAGAGGCAGCTAAAACATACAGCTGGGGCTGGGAAGAAAGATGGGACCTTCTAATTTTTAAATCTATGTGAAAACTCCAGATGTTTCCAATCAAGTATTGAAAAGTTCTATTTTGAAAAGCCTTTGTATGTTTAGGAGAAGCATAAAAGATGCTTTATGGTATTTCAAAAGTCACAGAGGTTCAGTCTCCTAGATTTCAAATGTATCAGAAACTGCAATGTTAAGAGGATACATTAGCAGTATATTTAAACTTCAACAAATAAGATTTCAAAAGAGAAAAGTAATTATTATATTTCTATAAACATAGAGCGTTTCAGGATTTTAACTGAAGCATAAGATGGAATTTGCCTTTCAGTGGACAGTTTTAAATGGAGGCTATATTTTGAAAGTACTCAAAAATGTGCAACTGCATGCAAAATAAATGGCAATATTTATGTAAAAGCAATTTAAGTGCTTGTTGAAAGCAGGAATTAGAAATATCTACACATACAAGTACATGCTTATTAAAGAATTCAACTGCACATTCTTACAAGCAAACAATAGCTTCTAAAAAGATAAAGAAAACTGCCAACATTCAAAGCTGGTTTTTTAATTGATACAGAGACAAAAATGTTAATCGGCATGTATTATTAAGCATTCATCTTTTCTCCAAAATCTTTTTTAAATAGAACTATGAAAAAGGTTTATCTCAACATGAAACCTACATCAGAACAGTGTAAGGTTCAAATCTGACCTGTATTTCAAGTAAGAGAGAATTAAGCCTTTAATGTGCATACATTTTTTTTTTTTCTGTTTGCATAGCAGTTTATACAAGATGCTGACTGTCCTGCTTTTTATGTTCAAAACAACTGGATGCCTATATTGTGCAGATTAAATCACATCACTCACATGTCCCATTTTTAGTTTTGGCAAACCGATAGACTGCACAAATAATTGCAGCTTGAGCTTTGCATAATTTAATTTGTATGAACTGTGTTCATTTAAAATAGAAGTTTTCAAACTCCAAGGCTTGAATAACCCATAAGAATTCCAGTAAAGGTCATTGCAAAGACTGAACTAGAAGGGTTCAAATCAAAATTGGTTGTCTTGAATATTTAAGATATAGAAGCAAATCCAAGCTGTTCAAAAAACTTGAAATCCAAGTTTAAATCACAAAAGGTAGATTTTAATTTATGATTATTTTAAGATAGACTTAAGTACCATTATGAGAAAAGTTCTTACAGCTTTCAAGAACAACTGCCATCAGTTTTCTGAGGCTTAACTTTTTACTGGAAATGTTAGTAATGAAACAGCTCCTTATGCTTCAAAACCTGACCTTAGAGGAAGTTTACAATGGAGAGAGTTTAACAGTGGAAAGTTTAACAAGGTTTTCAGAGAAAGTTGCAGTCTGTTCAGCCCGGTCTTTTTCTTCACAACTGTTATTAAGTAGCTTGGCTACTAATCTGGCATCCATACAACATTAACACAGTCATGTATTGCTATTACAATTTACAAGCTGATGAGATGCTAGGTAGGTACCTAGGGCAGGAATAAGAATTCTTCTCCATGTCAGTAAAATTCCAAAAAATTAAATAATATTACGTAGTAAACGATCCAGGAAAAGACATTCTCCAGCCCTGTATGCTCTACTAACTTAAAAGACTCCTGAGAACAAGAATTTACAGATATGGATGACCATAAAAACATTGCATTGATGAAGGACTAGTCTACAGATACCCAGGTCAAGATTTTATGGCAGATGATCATTATCTGGGATATTTTTTAGATATATTATGTTTGCGAAGAATTGAACTATGAAATTACCATTTCAGTTCCAATTCACATGCTGTTTAGGGCTGACTTTGAGGCTATATATTACTGTACAATCTGTCCTTCCAGTGTAGTTTTATACTTGGAAACCTACTCCAAAACCATTCAGTTTTCTCCATAGTTTTCTGAGAATGATCTAAATTCCTTTGCAAAGCAAAGTACAGTCAGTGGCCTTTGTGTTATTTGCTTCCATTTATGTATGGCAGAGAAAAGCAGGATACAGAATGACTGGGAAATCAGGAATAAGGAACAGTGGGATTTCTGCTACCTGATATACCTCTTCCAGACTTGAATGTCCAGAGAAGGTCCAAATACGTACCCTTAAAAAGAATATGCCTGGTTGTAAGTTGTGGCAGGGACAACCTCATACCCAGACATTCAGCAGAGCTTTACAGTCAAGATGCATGGCTTCTCGAAGTTAAATTGAGGCGTTTATAGTCTATAATCAATGTATGTTGCTTTGAGAATAACTTTATGATTCAGCCTATTAGTTTAGACACAGAACATCTTGGATGTATGACTTTGTGTATGCCAGAGCAAAGTCAGGACAAGTAAGAGTTTGATATGCTCCTACCTCCCCCTAAAAACAGACTCCAGAAAATATACTACCACAAAGGAAGATTCATTCATCATTTCAAGTTTGCTGAGAGACTGAGACATAGTCTGAGCCAAGACATTGAGCTGTACCCTCAACTACTACAACTTTCTGAAAACTGACAGAATTCTGGTGGCTTAAAATAGTTTACCAGCTGGTCTTTTAATTCCACAGTGTCAAATGTAAAATCTGAGCAGTTCATGGAGGAAAAAAATGAATACTTCTCAGGTTGAATTGAATCATAAGATGCTTATATTAAATAAAAAATTCTAAATGGCTTTACCATGAAGAGGCACTTCAGTGCTATGCATGCTCTGTACATTAGGAATTTCATATTAAACAACGCTTGTTAAATTGGAATCCTACTTGGTTTACAATATTAGGGTATAATCAGCCCCTATTCTCCTTCTACAATACTATCTTCATTTCATAAGCCTACAGGACATGCTTTCCCTTTAATGTCACCTTCTCTCTGCTTCATTATTTCTTAGACGTCACTTATATAACACACTGGCACAGAAAAGATGCTTCACTGTGGTACCATGTAAATGCCAGCTGTATTCCATCCCCCCTGTATGCCCCTTGAGACTGTCTCGATTTGCAGAGCTGTTTCTGCTTGACTCAAAATTACGAAAGAAAAGGAAGAAGGTTTGAAATAATATCAGCAATCTGACAGTTTTAGGTTTGCATTCTGGGAGTTTGCATATATCTTATTAAAGCTTATTTGGCACAGGTTTAGAATGTATACATTGACAGTTAATTTACAGGGTTAACACTATAATTTTATAAATGCAAGCTTTCTTACAATTATTCCTCCCAAACTGACATCTGATATTCCTGATAGACAAAGACAAGCAGTTGCTTCAAGAAAACATCAATAGATAGCATTTTGTAGGCAAATGTACTCCAAAAGGGACTGGTCTATTTTTGGACCATTAACAGCCAGTCCAGGTTTCAAACACTAAATTTGATTAGAGTGAAGTTTACTAAGTGTTCTAAATGAGATGTCTTGCACAGGCAGTGAGCTCATAAAATGGCAAACTTTTCTCAGTTCATTTTACAGGAGGCACAATTGATTACTTTGCGATTTAGGAGCCACAGTGGTCAAGACTGAATTAAATTTGTGTCACACTGATAAAACGAAAAGAAACTTGAATTTTACAGGTTTTTAGCACTAGAATGAATGGGAAAAATCAAGACTATTTGGTGAATAAAGGCATAATGTATTTTAATATGAGGCTACATTCTAGGGAAATATTTCAATTTCAACCTGCATCTGATTTCTTACAGCAGAGTCTCTTTTCTGTTAAAAGGCTGAAAGACATTTCAGTAACATTGAAAACTTACAAACTCTACAGATTATTAAAGATGCCTGCTGCATTGGCAAATTTGTATTCTGTTCAGGTTTCCATCAGAATCTGTAGGGTTTATACTATAGAATTCCAAGTGACAGGTGCTATGCAAGCAGCCATATTAGTATTTTCTATAAAATTCCACTGCAGCGTACTAATAAGGAACATATACCAGGAATGAAGGGCAGAATGCTCTGGCAAAACAGATTGTGATAATAAATTAATCAGAAGCAAAATCATTGAACAATTTTTCTTCTTTTGAAAGAATGGAAGAGAAAGAAAACAGCACCAGTGCTACTACAGATTTTATCTGCAAGTATATTAATTAATTAGATTAAATATGTTTAAAGGGAATGGTTTGCCTAATTTATTTGTATTTAACATCAACACTTTTTCTGCTAACATTACATTTCTATTACTGTATTTCATACTTGCACCATGTTTTTCAGGTCTCAAGACTCATTGATAAGCAGGGAAGAAAAAAAAAAGCAAGCTGTTGAACAAGTAGAAACCTCTTTGATGATGTTTACAGAAACACAATTATTTTAGATGAGGCAGATTATAGGGTTGTAACAGTATTTACCTCTTTCTACATCTGTTGGTGAGACATTTGAATCCTAGCAAAAAAATAAAAGCCCTTTCTTTTGGGAGTGCTGGGGTTCACCTATATGCTTAGTGAGAGCTAGTGTAAAAGGTCTGGGAGCTTGGTCCTATACAAACCTCTCAACCTTACACAACAAAAAGAAGATTTTCCTTGGGTTTTTCAAAAAGTAACCTTTGGCAGTGATTTAAAGTCTCCTAGGTTTCTGAAACCTATTTTATACAACTCTTGAAACCAAATTTTTTCTTTTTTTTTTATACCATAGGCTAGAAAGAAGCATCCTACAAATATATTTATTGCACTGTAAAATATTTTACCAAAAGCCTTTCAGAACAGATACTCCTGGTCCTGGAAGATTTTCCCTCTTTTCTATGCTCACTACTCTGCTGGTCCGGAACTCATTCACCAGGTGTCAAATGTTTCTTAGCATCCCTTGCCTGGGCCAGTTCCTGGTGGAGTCATGAGCCAGGGCTATAGTTCCCTGGAAGACTGGCTCTTGGCACTCCTAGTAGTAATTAGTGGCCAAAGTAGTTTGGATCTCTGTCTCATGAGACACTGCTTTTGCTCAAGGCTGTTCTCCTCAGACCTTCACACTCAACAGAAATTTTAATTTATAGTTTAACCTTTCATGATAATAAAGTATATATGGCACAAGACTTTGCTGAAGAATTCCTTTACCAATTCAGTTTTCAGTCAGGAACTCATATCTTGTTATTGCAGTTGCCTTATGTGTTACTAGGGCAAACAACGTCATTAAAAAGACAGAAAGATCCTTTTGCTGTGGTTTTCATTTTTCCACGTTCAGATGATGTATGCAAAAGTGACATCTATAATATTTCTCATAGAGCTGAGGGTGACAGTTGAGCTTGAGAGGGTCCTTTAATAGAGAGAAATAATTTCTCAAATATTCAAATGCTTGGCAGAGAGATTTAGGGGATCAGAAGATCTATGGGCTTCAGCAGTCTTCAGAATTCTTTATTCAGGAAAGAAATGCAGTCTCTCAGATAAAATGCTTTCAGGACTGAATCCATCCCACTTTCACCTTGATGGACAACACATGTACCAGGTCTTTTATGGTTATAAATCTTTCCATGGTGCTCTAGTATCTCTCATGGATATTTTTATTTTAATAACTGAGCATGGCTTACCTAGACGAGACAATATTCCTAGTTATTGCAAGTAACTCACACTGAAGCAGATACCCTAGGAAGCATCAAACATTTGCTGAAAAACACCCATTACAGCACTGGGTTCAGTCCTAAAGGTATTACCATCTTTTCCCTGATAATAGATGCTAAAACCAGCACCAACTTCATGGAATTTGATAGATTTAGACTTGACTCCTGATGGGAATACAGAAGCTGCTAGGAGCCTGTAATGAGAAAAGCAAGCTTAAAAAATTGAGAACTGGCATAGAAGCAATTATCTGCATCCCAACTTTGCCTCAGAAGACTGAGACCTGTCTTTTCTAGGTATACAGACAAAGAAAGTGTCAGTATTACCCACATGCAAACCTAGGAGAATTAAAGATTACTGTTTGAGATTTGATATAGACCAAAGGAAAACAACTTGATACAGATTTTTTTTTTTGAAAGTTTTACTTGTTTGCATCTTCTTTCCATTCTTTTCGTATTGTAACAGATGTATAATTAAGATGTAATACTTGTATCAGATGAAAAGAATAACAAGCAGGAAATAAAAAAAGTAAATTTTGTCATTCTTTAAAGTTCAAAGTAGATCCAGGCACTCTGAAAATATACAGAATATTTATAATATTTAAAGTATTTACAATGTCATTAAAAATCCTTTCATAGTCCTGTGAATGGCCCATGGAAAAACAACTCAGAATTAAATGTTTTACAGAAAGCATTTTGATGTACCCATTTCACAACTCAACAACCATCCAAAGGGGAGAAAAAAAGATGGAAGAAGCATTAAAGTTCAAGAAGTTTGGGCTTTGAAATGCCAGGATGGAGTACAAGTTGAAAAATCAGGGAAGCTTACGAAAAATTCCTGGTTCCAAATAATCTCCAGTTTGCAATCAAAACACTAGATAAAGCAGCTTCTCAAATTTCAGAGAAAAAAATAATCAGAGATTTCTGAGTTAGGCAGTCTTGATCAATAGTCCACTAATGTAAGGTGTTTTATTCAAGTGTTTACTTGCCTGAACCTACTTTAAGTGCAATTCAGGACCAAGATCAAAATACTGACTGGGGTACCAGTTGCACAGATATCACCATCCTGCTGCTTAGAGGATGGCACACTAGACAAGGACAGTCATTTAGGCAAACCAAGACTGTAAGCTAAGTGGGCTTGTCACCACTCTCTTAACAGAGACAAGCATTAGGAAACTGAAGTGATGCTAGTAAAGCATGACATCAAATGTCACTTAATGAACTTGTAACTCATTCTGTACTTACTTAGGCTTCCAGTGAAATTCAAGTAGAGCATTGGATGGATGGTAGTTCTCTAACATAATATACCAAGAATTAAAAAACAAGAAAGAAAAAGATGTTACTGTTCCAATATCTATATCTAGGGAAGAAAAAGTGATCATTTCTAGGAAAGCACAAATGAAAAAGGTAACCTTGGCCTCATCTGCTACCTGGGCATCCTCAAGAAACCAAAGATCTAACAAGTTTCCTGTTAAGCATGTTTTGAACAGAGAAACAGAAATACTGCTGCAAGGTGACTGTTAAGAAAAGATGGTGCCAAGGGGTGCCATAACCAGAAAGCTGAATCCATTATCTCATGTTGAACACAAGATCATTTTAGAGCTGCCTCTCTGAAGGCAATTTTTCTGATCTCTTTCTCCCTTTCTCCTTCTTAAACAAAAGAGATTATAAAATAACTAGAGAGCTAGGCAGCATATTAAACTAATTAATAGATGAAAATAAAGGAAAAAAGTATATCCCTTTGGTCTCTGTCCTAAACATATATCTTCTTTTAACCATTCTATCTTCTCTGAAATTTTATACTGCAGCAGCACATTACTGGTACCTGTGTGAAAAAAAATTTTTTTTTGTAGTGTAGAATGCAGCTTTTGAAATTGTAAAGCAATTTTCTGTTTCTATCTGCTTTCTAGGGTTTTTTCCTATCCAGTGCCTGTTACAGAATTCTGACACTATCTCTGGTAGTTACCATGATGAGCAGCAACATTTGGGCCTGCCAATCTTCAAAATCTGTAAGTGGGCTACTGCCTGGAGGTATATTAACCTCAAATTTTTGAACTTCATATTATTGCTTGCCTCCATTGGATATTTTGTTGATTTCTTTCTGTGTATCTTTGATCAAAAATGGATTTTCATCTCAATGTTGTTGTCATTAAGTTTGTTACCTTTTTCCCCTTTTAGCATAAATCTGCTTTGTATGTGACATTTTGAACTAACAGAATACAACATTGGGAAAATAGACTGCATTGGAAATACTCCCTCAAAGAAGAAAGAATGCATCACATGGCCTTCACGTGCCTTTTACTGCAGATATAATGAATCTGTAACAGCATCCTCTTCTTCACCCCCCAACCCAGCTAGGTAGCTGCAATTTACAAGCAATGGATTGATTTTAGCAAGAAAGTCTCAACTGACACAGCAAATGTTCGCTGCTGTGTCTGCAAAGTCACTGAAAAGTCTGTGTATAAACTGGGTAAGAGCTCATGCAAATATCCAGCTGGGGATTTAGCAGATGGTCTCTGGGCACACTGTCAAACAGTTCTATATTGTTCCCTAATGTTATACTCATCTAATACTAAGTATATGAAATGTTTACTCACACGCTTAAGTGTTTTGACCCAAAATAATTATATACTCCTGAAATACAATAGCTGTTTTCAAGATTGTTCAAAAATGTTTAGTCATGAATTATGTCCTTGGTACATGTATTTAAAACAACTTTATGGCAACAGTGACCTTTCTAGCTAACTCTGAAGGATGTACTGAATATTTTTAGAACATTATCAGTTCTGTTAAACTGGACAGCTCTGTTCCTCATGGAATGTGCCGACAGCATATGCACCTTCCATATGCTTCAAATATTATTATGAGCTTTTAAAATGAAACCATACATTGAGATAGGTGTGTTTTCCCATGACAAGGCAATAACCTGAAAAAAAATGAACATAGCAAAACATAATCCAGACTTCCTATCACTACTATGAGCAGCTGAACACTGTAAAGGGTAAACATGCATGTAAATTTGACCTAACAAAAACCTCCCTTTAGTCCCTCCATCTGACTTCTAGAATTCACTGGCAAACTTATTCATGGCAAGGCCCAAATAGTCTCAGAATAGTAGTGAAATTTCAGCTCACGTTTAATTTTACACATCTAAATGTTCAACAAAGCCATAAAAGCAAAAATACATTTTTATTCAGTTATTTAATGAGTGGCAACGTAAACAACCCTGTCAAAGCAATCTTGTTTACTAAGAATAAACACTTGGCAAGTAGGACGCTTTCCATTGATTCACTTCTCAAGATAGCCCTTTGATAGCTGATTCTTAGCTTCCTTAAGGTACTGGCACAACAATTGGGTTTTGTGTAGTTAACAAAGCTTTTGCTGTTTGGTATCCAGTTCATCCCAGGTGAGTTCAGCGACAGATCTGGAGGCTAGAGATGCAACTTCTGAACATACCACTCTGTTCCTTTCTAGTTTAAAAGCGCTTTCAGTCTGCATGACTGTTCTGATCATTATGCTATGGGGAGAGAAAACTGGACCAGGGAGATTGACATGATAGAAGAATCTATACCTAGAAAACACTATGATATTTCTCTAAACACTTGTTTGCTAATTCCCATCTGTGCTGCTCCTAAAATACATTCAAACTCTTTCTCTTGATGTATTTAGACTGATAAAAGTGATACATCACTCAGGCATACATACTCTATTCCAGCATCAGCTGCACCATTTGTAATAAGAACCAAAAAGATTGTGTTTATCATAAAACTCTCCCAAACTGCACTGATCTAATAATTATGAAAATTGCATGACACTCCTACAAACCTGGTTTCTTAAATTCAGATGAAGCAGTCTAAGATGTACAAACATGCATGCATATTAACATACATACACATACAAGAGCATCAAACAAAAACAAGGCACAGTTTCTTTAAATCTGAAGATAAAAAACAATTCAACTATTTAAATGAAATGTAAATTCTTACAACTTTGGTTTCTTTTCAGAGAGGTCTTGTTAAACATTTCTGACCTGTCATAGGAAAAAAAAAGAAAAATGGTACAGAAGTAAGACAAGAAAGTGGTAAGACAGTAAAAACAATTTTTTTTTAATAATCCTTGAGAGCAAATATGCCTGACAAAGGTAGACTCCAGGGATAGTCTCAAAGCTTTGTAAACTCTTCACTATCTCAGTGCAGGACAGCTCAAAAACATAGGAATCAAAAGAGAGATCAATAGATGTTTGTCAGTAAAGTTTACAAAGTAAACAAAGTATCATGATATAGATTATTATAATACTGGAAAACATTCTGAAGAGCTTTAAATTAAAATATCAGAAACCTAATCAGTATCAAGGAGAACATAATGCCATGCAGCTGTGTAACAAATAGTAAGGAAAAATCAGATGAGTAATATTACCTACCCAGGAGGTGATGGTTACAGTCATGACTTAGGGCCCAATGAGGATGAAGGACTGAAACATTACATAAACCTGTTTTCAGTGAAGCAAACTGAGATGGAAGATACTTCTATGGTAACTTTCTAAAATGACTGTTTATAGTGACGGGACCTACTACATTTCACAGTGGAAGGAGTCTTGTCTGCTGTAATTTTTCTGAGTGTCTGCTCTTGGATACACACAAGGAAAGAAATTACATTTCCTGCCTTAATCTTTTCCTTATAAACCTATTTTGTACATGTACCCCAACCTTTCTAATCATTACACCATTAAAAGGAGCTTAAAACCTTTTTTTTTTTTTTTTTTTTAAGATCAGTGAGACTGTCATTGTTCTGGCAGAATTTGCACTCATATTTGTCCAAGTTAGGAATATTAGTTAAGTTCAAAGACAGCAGATTTCACTTATTAAGAAACTAACTGAGCTAGGTGATATAGAACTTTCTAAAAAGAGTATTTCCACTTATGGTGTAACCCACAGTACGAACTTCAAAGATACATTCAGTTGGGCCTTGGCTAGCGTAAGTTTTACTTATCTACTTCCCATGCTGCACAGTTAGCATGAAAAAAAAAGATGCTTTCTCATAGCTCTTATGACATGGCCTGTTTGTGAAGGACTTCTACAGCACTGGACTTGAGCAGAGACTCCAAGCTCATAGTTATCTACCTTATCAATACTGACTACAGCATCAATTGGGTAATAGTATTTGTGGATATAAACTGGTAAGAATTCCAGATAGAGAATAGAGTTTGAGGACTTGTATCAGTATGCTAAAAAATTTAGATCTTACCTCTTACTAGGCAGGCTTGGATCTATTTAAACATACAAACTTTTTATTCCTTAAAAAACCCCACACATTTTGATTTTCAAAATTCTTTTCCAACTTTACCAATAATTGTTTTCCTAGAGCTACCAAAAGCCTGCTGCCCAAGAACTCTGCAAGGATCCCAAGACCTCTGACAATAGTCAAAATAAGAGCAACTAAGAAGTGATTCTTCCAAGACAACTGCAAAATCCTGTCAGGTTGCCAAACTCCTGTATTTTTCTGAAAGAGAAGTTAATTTTGATTTGATTAAATAAGAAAGGAAAAATGCAAAATTTATGTCCCTATTGCAAGTTTAATTTTACAGTGGAAAAGCATTGAAGCATTCGAGTCCTGAGTCTCCATAAACTTCATACCCTTTCTACAAAAGTTACGCAGAATCATTTTCTCAATGAGTTAACGTTAGTTCATTGTCTAAACAGTTTTATTTACTGTTTCAGCATTTTATATCAAAGTAATAATTTAGTTTGCCTAAAAATTGTTCCATTTTGAATTTGCTGTTTTGCTGTTTTACTGGAATTCCCTTTCTTCTTTTGTTCTAGAAGGGGAAAATACCAGCTTAGTGCCCACTTTACCTTCTGTAAAGCATTTATTGCTTCAGAGCTCTCTACATGTCTTTGTGTTTATCTCCAGATCTACACCAAAAAAGCCTAATATTTTCCATTTTCTTCTCATCTTTTTCAATGTTAGGAATCTCTGAAAACTAAATGTTTTTATAGGCTTGTTTCCAGTTGTTTCTGATATGCAACAAACATTGGCATTCTTCTCAGAACTCTTACAAATTTTAGCAGTAGAACAAATGCCCAGCATTTGTTATGAGAGGATAAATGCATACCGTTATGCTGTAGGGAGTGTAAATAATAAATAATACACTTTGTGAAAAGTAAAATCTGTAACACTTTCATAAGCATGTATGTATAATGACATGCAAGAGAAAGAAGAAAGGAATAGACCTCCCAAATATAGGCAAGGCAGGGAAGAGGAGGAATATGAGAACGGCTGTGAAATAAACATTAAAAGTGCCATAAAACCAGAAAAACACAGAAAAACATTTTCTTTCAAAGAGCAGGAAAAGAGATACAGGAAAAACCTCAAATCATCAGCAGAAACTCATCTGTGACTTTTGTTTTAAAAGCACAGATTCTAAATAGTTAAACTCATCAGATGAATTCATGCACCTTAGAAGCAGCAATCTGTAGTCTGGGAATATCAAGCTTCTGAAAGTCATCAATCCATCTTGTATACGTTTTTATGGAAACATAAAAATGAAAATAATAGGAAGAATTCAGAAGTATATTCATTTTCTAAAACATTTATGTTCTTTTTATATAAATATCGAACAATTAGGTCCTGGACAGGTATAACCAGATGTCTGTGTAGCTACTTCTGCATTCATTGATAAAATATTTTAACCAATCTGATCTGTAATTCAGCTAAACACCCGAGCAACACATGTAGAAAAGAAACAATTGTTCTTCCACCTTTTTTCTCCTGCAAACAAAAGTTGGGTTTTTTTTGCCAGAAATGAAATTATGATTAAGTTTAGTTTCTCCTTCACGCACATAAGCGTTTTCAGTGGATTTTGTTTTATGAAATGGATGAATGCATTCTGTTATTTTTATTATTCCCTCTTCTCAGCCATGTTTGTGTAAGTTCATATAGGAAAAAAAACCCCTTCTATTTGGGCACACTAGTACAAATTTAAAAAATGCTTTGACATAACAAAAAAATTGTAACTAAAAGAATGTCAGATAGAGGATTGTTGCATTATCACTAACAGTTTAGCACTCTGCATTTCATGTACATTATCTATAATAGCACACAACTATGTGCTTTACAGTTTAGAATTTATGATATTTTCCCATAATGTCCACAAAGTACTTTTACAAACTAAGGGCTAAGATTTTCTGGATAGTAACTATTTCAAATTAGGTGCTGAAAACATTTAACTTTGCATGCTTCCAGAAATGTGCCTTAGATGTAGCTGTATTAGGCCCCATGATGAACAAAGCATCCCCTACTCAAGCAGACACTCAACACTGAAGCCATGGTACTTGGGAGCCTAATCTTTAGTGCTTTTCCAATGACACATTGTACAACAGGGTAATGCAAGTAAACTCTTTTTTGTTGCTCACTTATTTTTTATTCTTTGCCCCTTGTTATAGAACCTACTGTTGTGATTCTATGCACTTCATCTCAAAAAGAAGGCAGTTAGGGTTAGAGCTATCAATTATGTAATTTTCCAATTTATGTGCATTTTTAATTCCTAAATGCTGTCATCAACTGAAAGAAAGAAACATTCTTGAGAAAACAGTTCTGAGCAGTAAAATGTGATATTTAGAAAATGAATCAATCCTGAAACAAACTGGTTTTCCGTTTAGTTTCCTGCTTTAGTGTGCAGGCTCTCCAAAGCAACAGAGGTAAGTACACAACTTTCAAGATGGAAGGAATTCCATTCAGCTAGTCCTGCACAAAAACACCTTTACACTGGGACTCCTAAAATGTAAATTCTTCAGATGAACAAATGAGATGTAATTAATAATATATCCCATAAGTTAAGCATTTTTCTGCTCATAACATCTTCATATTCATAGCTCAAGATCTGAAACGTTGCTGAAACATTAGTATTTTTTAACTATTGTTTCATATTTAAATTGAATTAATTAATTTTTATTAGTTAAAATAATTTTCTGGCGACTCATTATTGGGGTCTATAATGTTTAATCTTTTTAATATTTATTGTAAACAAATGCCAATGGGAATGAGACAACCCAAATGAGATCATATGAAATCACTTTATTACGTACTTGTAAAAATTAAAGATTTTTAAATTGACACAAATAACCTAAGACACAAAAGCAGATGTTGATCAGCTATTTCCAAATCTCCTCTAGGATTTTGTACCATGGACACACTGTAGAAACCAAGAGCTGTGGATATCTGAATATACCAGTGGAAATACACTGCTTCATGCTTTCCATGAAATAACATGCACTGTTTTATTTTAAGTACCCTATCTCCCTTGGGAACAACAGTAATTACATGCTAATTCATTTTAATGCTACCACATTATCATCTGATAATCATGCAATTAACTGAAGTCACCACCAAGGAGTATGAAGAGGTCAGAGAGAATCAGAACATACTCTGGTAAGTAACGAGATCTTTAAATCAATGGGGTGTTTTAACAAGAGCCAATAGAGAGATTTAAGGGGTGGTGTAATAATGATATAGACTGACATCAAAATTAGACTGCAAACGGACACAAAGCACTGTAGGAATAATGCAGATAAACTAAGGTAGCTAAACTGAAATGAGGAGGAAAAAAACCAACAACAAACAAACCACCTAAAATATACCAGTGCCTTAAAATTTCAATTAATCAGATGAAAAACAAAATATGTTTGAAAAGATGACTGGAAAGTGTGAGTATCCAAATCATGGAGAATTGACAGAAAACTTTACAAGAGAAATATTTTCCTTTTCTTGTACTTCAGTCCATCAGGATAATATTCTGTATGAGAAATTGTTAACAAGAGAAGTGTTAAGAAAAATTGTTAATGCGATATTGATCAATCGAAAAAAACACCAGAAACCTGGTATTACAGCTGTCCATGTTGCTCACAAGAGCTGAGTAAATATTGTGATGAATATCACTTCTTTTTGTAACTTGTGTTTGATTCACACAGAGATTCTTTGAATATGCACAGATGAAGAATTATGTGTGTTGTTTGCCTATTGCAAACATTTGACATTTGAAATTCAGGCTGTGTTGGTTAGCTTTGATTAGATACATGAATTACACAGGATGTTTGTTCTCTGATTGGAGCCCTTAAAAATCAGGTTTTCAGGATGAATATTTACATTTACGAGCTCAGAATTTGATCATCATTAGTATCTTCTAGCAGTCCATGAAAACTGCTAATTTTCTAGAACATTTTTGCCACAAAATTCTTGTGCTCAATATGTATAGGGAGGGAATACAAAAAAAAGAAAAAAAAAGTGTTGTCAAACCAAATCAGTGCAGGTATTTATTTAACTTTAAAGTGGTCTGATATAACAATATTCTAACATCACAGGGAAAATGCTTTTCCAAAGTATTGAAGCAATTCAAGTAGCAAAAGCACTTAGAAGAAAACAATCATGATCTGAAATCAATTAAGCCCTCTAAAACTACCTCATTTTAAATTCTGACTATTTTTGTCTTTCTTATGTGCTATTCCTCATAGAATCTCTATTTTGCTTTCCAGACAAACTTCAGTTGTCCACATTTCCAAAGTTGAAAGAGTTGAGTTTCTGGAAGTTAAGATTAGCTTGAGCTTCTTAATTATTCTGCTCATGAAAAAATATTTGAAATTACTATTATGGAAGAAATAGCCAAGAAACAAGATTTTTAGAATTTGAGTTTAGGAAGTATTATGCAGAGAAAGAATAGGATGTATTCAGAAAAAAAATGTAAACTGAATGGCTTGGTGAAAGACAAAGACCTGATCAGATAGAAACATGAACAGAAACATTTGGGAGAGAAGTGATAGCTAGGAATCAAATCAGGTTTAAAGCTGCATGACAGAGGATCAGAAAAGACTGCTCAAGAAGGATCACTTAATTGACAGCATCAAATGTCACTGAAAGACCCAGCTAGACTAAAAACAATATCAAGCTAGAATTAGTCAAAGAGGATTTGTCGGAAACTTAAAAATGAAATATAAATTTTGATATATGATGCTATTTAAAACCTAACCTTTTTTATAGAATGTTGGACCTAGGTGTTGGACCTTTCCTATTATCCTGCATACCAAACAAGAACTTTCAGTTTCATAGTAGTTCTAATTGAAATTAACAATCAAGTTAAATGGTATCTGGAAGTATCATCTTTTTAAGGAAAAATGTTGCAATTACCATAAAGACTAGTCGGCTTACAAAGGCAGTCCCTAAATATTTTGGAGTTATAACATGTTTCCTATTCACAGAAATTGTATGACTGTTCACAAAGCACTTTTATTTAAAATTTTATATATGTGTACAGCCACAAAGGGTTTACCATTTGAGTATCTAAAATGTGAAAATGTCTTCCAATAATTTAAAAAAAAATTATTAAATAAGTCCAGATATTGTAATGTTCTTTAAGCTTTTTCTTTTTTTTCTTTTAATGAAATGCTATTCAACTGACATGTCTCTGATCAGGCAAACTCAGGGAATAATATTTTTGGATCTGGTACCCAGCATTCTGGAATCTTAAATACAGTTGTTATCACTAGGTACCCATCTAGGGTGCATGAAAGATAGATAAAATATTCAGTAACATTAATGTAATTGAAAAGATATAATGAATACATAGGTTTTCTGGCAGTGTGTTCTGTAAACGTAAAGAATGAATATCTACAGCGATACCATCATAGTAACAAAAGATGGGATTAGATATTTGCTATATGCTTACATGAAGATCAATTTTCCAGGTTCATTTGCAAAATGCATACATCTTTATTAATAATGTGTAACTCCTAAAGCAAAAACTGTTCTACTTTTACATGGAAGTATTGTTCCACTCTTCATTATTTTTATTGTTTCTATATGCATGCATACTGGGTAAGAATTTAGCACAAATGTCTAGTCAAAGTAATTAATCTTCAGTTACAGCAGAAATCCAATTGAAGCACTTGCAACATTTGCATTAATACCAAATGAGTTCATGGTGATTAACGCTGTTTAAAAGATATCAAAGGAACTAGTATTGATTAGGCAATTATTTTGATGCATTAAAGTTTACTGTTATTTATATCAACTTCAGTTTTTGAACAATTTCAGTGCACATCAAGTCTCAACATTGTCTAATCTAGGAGTCATGACTGGGATACAAAATGTGTCTTGTATGACAATACAGGACACCTTGTTCCTCTTTCAGAAGTCTGCTGAACAACTGTTTTCATAGTAGTTAGTTTTCCCTGAGAACAGTTTCAGCAAAAATCAGTATCCTCACAAGCTCTTCCCCAAAGCAAGTTCATCTAGCTAGTTCTCAAAGGGGATTAATATGAAATCCAAAGACTATTTGTGTTAATAAGGAGAGAAATTGGCTCTTAGCCAGCATGCCACATGGTTGACCATCTAGGCCTCCTTTATTGATTATTCTGTTGGAGTCTCCCGCAACATCTCCCAGTTGATTAGTTAAAATAAGCAAAAGCAGATGGTGGAATCTGTTTGCCACAAAATTTTCAAATGGGAGAAAAAAAGAAAAAAACTAAAATCTCTAAGGGCATGGATACAATTTGACTTTCCCTTCATAATGAAAAAAAATTAAGGTTAACACAGCAGTCTGGAGGGTAGACTACCTAGCTTATTGCTGTGTACCCTGTTGGCTCAGGATATAAGACGGACCTTGCAAGAATATAGGCATTATAAAACAACAAGTCTCCTAATCAGTCTGTGGTTTCTCTCAATGTGTGTGCACTGGGAGGAAGACTAGAGAACTTGTCTTCTCTGCCATTGCTTTTACTTTCAGAAGACAAAGGATCTTAGTGTCTTTGAGACCTCTGCCTCACTGGTAAATGTTGTTGAAGTGTATCAAAAACAAAAAAAAAAACCAGGAAAACACCAAAATTACATCAACTCACGATTTCAGAGAAATGTCCAAGACAAGAAGTGCATCGAGTTAGTATTGCAGCTATTGATTTTATTGCATGAGTGAGTGATATGGCAAATCCCTCATCCAGCCACTTAGGTTGCACCATTAAAATCCTGAGATATTAATTAATTAATATTAATTATTTGGGAATGGTTCAAAGCTGCATCAGGGGAGGCTCAGACTTGATATCAGGAAACATTTCTTCACAGAGAGAGTGGTCAAACACTAGAATAGGCTTCCTAGACAGGTGGTCAACGCCCCATGCCTGTCAGTGTTTTAGAGGCATTTGGACAATGACCTTAATATGCTCTAACTTTTGGTCAGTCCTGAAGTRGTCAGGCAGTTGGACTAGATGATCACTGTAGGCCCCTTCCAACTGAAATATTCTTTAAAAAAAAATTCTCTCACAGAGAGAAGAAAAAGTAGTAGAGAAATGTCTGTGGCACTTGGATTCCTTGCAAACAGAGACCAGTCAGAAAAAAACTAGTCATAACCTAGAATCTCTTTAATTGCGACCCAACACCTTCTGGCAGGGCCCTTTGAGTACACTGTTTGCCCTGACTTGTTAGTGTCACCAGCTCTGCTCTGCTTGCATAGCTGGGGGCTGTGCCCTGTCAGGCAGCCACAGTCCTGCCTGTGCTGTGCCACTCTCAACCCCAGTTTGCCTTCTCTTTGGGACCAGACCTAGTCTTGGGCATGCGCTGACACCTTCCTTTGCTATAAATTTGAAATTCTATAGCAGGGGTGGAAAGAAGACTATATTCTGTTGCCTTCCTATAAAGCTTAGATAATTAATACAATGTCCTTTAGACATTGCCATTAAATGTCAAACCAAACAAAAATCATCACTGGGAATATCACTACGGCAAGAGTGTAGGGAATATAGCAGGTACCTGTGGCATCACAGTTACAATAAAATTCTCAGCAAGTGTTTACTCTTTTTTCAGGCTGCCATGCAACCCAGAAATATACCCCCCCCCCCCCCAATCTGATCAAGAGTAAATAAGTTGACTAATATCTAAATAAGATATATATAATAAGTTTAAGCAGCCAAACAATGAGAAACCGATCTCATTCCTCAGATGGTGCTTTCAGGAACATACAACTTTAGTTTACAACATGCAGATAAAACAGAAACTTGAAGAGATCAACCTATGATTTCTGTATTCACAAATAATATTCACTATAGTGATAATCCCAGAAAATTCTCTTCCCAGAAGTTGTCAAGCATTACAAAGCATACAAAGAAGAACACAAACAATCTTATGACTGTGTTGGATTTTAACTAAGCTGCCTGGAGTGATGAAACCTGTCTGAAGGAACATTAACCTGATGCTCTGACTACACGATAGGGCAGATCATGAGAAGACACACCCTAGTAGCCATAAAAACATATTTTTATAGCAATAAATTCAACTGTCTTAATAAATTAAATAAAGCATTTATGCAGACTTTGATTTAAAATAAATACAAATGGTGCTTTCATGTAGGGATACAAAATTTAGTCTCCTTAAGAACAATGCAGGCAGAATAAAAGACTTATTAAAGTAATGCTACTTAAAGCATTGCCTCATGATAGTCCAAACCCACATTTAGCTAGAGAGGCCCAGTGCTCACTTTTCATAAGAACTAAAGTCACAGAAGTCACTCAAGGGAAATTACTCTTTGTGCAAAATCCCTCAGCTCAGAGACGAGTGACTCAAAGGGAACTCTCAAAGCACTGTCACAACCACCGAAGTGCTTGCCTTGGCAGCAGGGGCTCTACAGCAACTGCGTTGCCAGGATTGTAGGCATCCTGCTGAGAGCAGGGAGTTTGATAGGAGTGAGTGCAAGACCCCAGCTCAGGCAATTATCCCTGGCCAACTCAGCCTGGATACAGCAGAGTTGAGCATGATCTCAGCCAGCATCAGTGGGTGGAAATGGAGGGGGGAGAATCCCAAACCAGGGTCCCAAACCTCACCAGCACCTGCATGAGATTTGAGCATCATGGTAGCTTGTGGGTACTCTGATTTCAAACATTGATGTTAGAAATATTCACAGATGAAGGAAACAACTTTCCTAAGAAATCTCTCTCTCCTTCACTGCACCAAGGAAAAAACTGCATGTCTTGACATACTAACATCCTGAAAATATTGCTGCATAGAGGCCTATCCTACATTTCCAGCATGACTAAGATAATACATTCTGGGGAAGGACAAAACAAAATAAACAAAAAACCCTGCCCCAGAACAGAATCTTTTTCCTCTAAGCTTTCTGTCTCAAGTCTTCACACATATATTAAGTTTAAAGGCTAAGCTGCAGCAGAGCCCCAAGCCTATCTGTCTCTGCCATTCAAACTGTTCTGACTCCCAGAATGCGCAACTGGTATTCCTAAAGCAGTAAGTGTTTCTCCCCTTTGTTGCAGTCTGAGATGAAGTTGACAATGTAGACTAAAAGGGATCAGAAAACCAAAACACTTACAGTCATGGATGTACTTAGTGTTGATGAGTGATACAACTTCTCTGTTCTGCAGGAGAAGCCAGGTAGGCCTGCATCACAGTTCCACACATGACTTCTCTGTCCTGTTGTGGAGGCCAAGGCAGTTGGGAAGGTGGGTGCAGTACAGTACTAACCCTCAAGTGCTATGGCAACCCCTCTGGTGCCTCTGTTGGGCCTTCCCCTTTTATAGGACTGGGCACAGAATGCCTGAGTCTGATTGCCTCCCATTCCCATCTGACGATTGGCCATTGCTGCCGCTCTGGCATGAAGAGGCTGCAGTTCTAGAAGGTTCTCTGCAGTGCCCTCAGAGCTGGTGGGCTGCAGGCCCAGAGGCCTCTCTGCTCCTGTAAGTATCTGACCCAGGCTGCAGCTGCTCACTTTGCTGGTAAGAAAAAATGTCAAATAAAACAAAGTAATCATGAAATTTTTGTATTTCAGGTCACGCTCAGGAAAAAATGTAGTAGTAGCTGATTTTGAAAGCAGTGAATAAGAAGGGAAATTTTTATCCAAATAATATGCTAGTGTTCTTCTATTGGATTGAACAGGATTTAATATTGGTTTTGGAAATTATATCCAGAATATTGGAGATTTGGTTTTCTAATATAGCCTAAGTTAGATGTTTTAAGTCTGCTTCATATAGCCTTAAGCTGCAAATAGTGGCACATAGGAGTAATTGAACAGCTCCTCTTTTAAAAAACAAACAACAAAACAGGCTCCCTCCAGCTCCAGCACAAATTTTTGGAAAATTTGGCAGGTGAAGGAACTGAGGTTACCCTTAACTTCTAGCTGTCTGGCATAGTTTGTAATTTCACGGGACTTGGTGGCTGAACCCCAACCCTGCCCCCCCCCCC
>JAYKAV010002031.1:3744-19797 GCA_035582835.1 Phoebastria nigripes | reverse complement strand
CCCTTTTTTCTTAATACTTTGGTGTGATACATAGAAGTAAATTTTCATAAATGGGTAAATTCAAGTGGGGAAAAAAAACAATCTTAAATATACTGTATCTAAATATATACACATATTTTGTGAATCCACAGGCCTTTTTCCTTTTAAATGGTAACACAGTTCACTATCAGTTTGAAGTATCATTAGCAGCAGTAAAGAACAACTGGAGATGCTAATAACATTTATTTCAGGGCAGACAGGTAAGTTTTATAGCAGCAATTAATATTTTATCAGCTATTTATTTTATAAATTGTATAAGTGTTGTAAACTTTAGAACCTTATAAATCCTTTAGTCAGTGGTATTTCCAAGGATGAGCAAAGATTATCTGAAGTTAAATCCAGGGTGTTTTTTTTCATTCAAAATTTACACATTTGCCCAGGTGTGATGAAATTTATGTAAAGTCTGGTTTTTGTTACTGACTTCTCTTGGTTAGCATCAATGGAAGCATATAATTGAGTCTTGATTACAGTTATGCTAAAATCACTTTTTTTTCTTTAAAATAAAACCCTTCTCTTTTTTATTCATCACATCAAGCAAACATTATCCACACTTGTCAATTATCAGACTTTGTAACACTGAAAATTGTCGTTCCACCTGGACATAGTCACATTAAAATTCAGGGAGTGGGAAATAATACCCAGTGCTGCCAGTCAAGTAGGAATCCTTTCCTCTGTTCACCAGGAGCTTCTAGGTCTTAAAGTATAAGATGTCTGTGGAATACTTTGGGATCTTTTTATGTATGAAGGAACATAAAGGCAAGATAGAGCTATTGCTGGAAGACAATGAGGAGAAAATATTAATCTTAGACCAAAACAAAGCTAGCAGACTTTGTTTGGAAGACATATTTGGATAGATAGCATATTGGARCTTATGATAAGGAAAAATTATTATTATTCAAATGTTTCAATATGAATATAGCATGAAAATATTTTCAGTGATTTACCCAGAGTCACTGAAACCATCAAGGCTACTCTTAACTTGGGGTAAGTTAAAGATATTTTTATTTCATTTCATTTATAATTGATACAGACTTGTCATACTGAGAAGTGATAGTGCACTGGAATTACAAACCCTTTCAAAACGTTGTCTGGCCCAGCAGTTGTACGTATCTGCCAAACAGTAGTGATAGCATAAGGGAAGAGCGGTGACCTCTATACTTCGCTGTCAATTGCTATTTCTTGCTATCATGCATAATAAGGATTCATTTTCAAATGAGTGATTATTTCAGGAAATTCTACCTGGGAACAAGTACTGAGCTCTGGAACTTGACAAAATGATACTTTGCTCATCTCTCATTGGGTGTTTTTCAGTAATGGATATGAAGCTTTCATGCTCATCTACACATGCCTGAAATGAATAATTTATTACAATAGTACAGACTTACACTGTGAACCTAAAATTCAAAGAAGGTAATAGTCAAAGTCGTAGATGATAAACTGGGCCATAAAACATGTTCATTCTTCTGCAGTCTTCATGAAATCATGTGATCTTGAATGGATATAACTCTTTCTCTTTCTCTGTAGAATATAGATTAATTAAAATAAATGAGAGACTTTTGTTCTCCATACTGGGAATATGAAAAGCATCTTAGGAACTTTATGTGGATCACTGGGAAATAAATTCTCTTAGATGTGTTAACAAAGTATATTGAATCATGAAGCATCTCTGCTACCTTCTAGCCTCTGACCTGGTCAGTCAATTGAATCTTCTCAAAGAGGAGAGTGAAATATGATTTATTCATGACCAAGAGCAAATAAGAGAAGATCTCTCATCTTATTGTAACATGAGACTCTGTCTCTAGGGAAGAATCCTCAACTCTTTGTAAAGAACAACATACAGTTGATGAGGTATCATTGCTGATTCTGTGGTCAGAAAATTTAGGCTTTTTATAGGTGCCTATTTGCCTCTGTAGTTATCCGGATCTTTCATTTGTAATCACCAATATTTTTAATGGTTTGCTGCCTTTGTCCAACATCAGTCTGTTAGGTGATTATGCCTTTGGCAGTGGCAATTCTAAACAGGAGATCCTCATTCCTCACAGGTGGGAAGTCACCGGATTACATAACTGTGCTACACCAGTTAACCAGCAACTCAAAGATCTGGTTAAACTACTGTCTTGGAGATGCAAAAACAAGATATTGAACAGGCTGGGAGACATCAGAGCCTGGCCTGGCAGATTTTCAAATATCCACAAGTAATTTCACATGAGAAGTGGATGCCCAGAACTTTGAAAACAGAATCAAAACCCAAGGCATAGGTCTCTGATTCTTTTAACTGTGAAATTACTTTTAAAATGGAAATTGATCATGTAAGTTGTTTGTCACAGTTATTCCTCTGAAATAATGGAGGAAAAATCGGAAGCCCCCAAATTTCTCTTATAATACCCATGTCTACAGATCATGAAAATAATGCAAGAATCTTAGCCTGATGCCTTTCTATTGAGTTATATTGATTATTCTCCTTAGAAAAAGTGACGATCAATCTGGCTTGTTTAAGGATGTGCAGGAAATCAGGGAGACAGCTGGGAATAGAAGTCCAGTAGTCCACTTCCTACTGAAAGGCCATTTTTCTGTTTTTAAACTGTAGTGTTCTTTATAATTTTTCTGCTGATGCTTGATATAAATCAAAGTCTTAACTTCAGCTTAAAGCTTGTGTTTGGAAATTCTATAGCATCCAGTAAAAAATACCATATAAAATATATCATGAGATCATAAGACTTTGCCATTCACTGAGTTCTGAATTTTTTAAATTTCAAGAGTATTGATAATTCTATTGTAAATAACCTCTCATAGTTCAGGTCACTAGTATAGGCACAAGGTTTGGGGAAATTGAATAAGAAAAGCTAATAGAAGAAGACGACAGCTTTATCCTTTCTAGCTATGAAATCATTAACAATGAAATGTCCTTCCTTATAAAATCTCTCATTTCTTTCCTGAGAAAAACATTGTTACAATTTTAAGTCTAAAATTTAATTTCCTATTTTTATTAAAAATAACTGTAGGTAGCAGGATAATAAACATTAGAATTTTAAATAAGATTAAGATTTCTAAATAATATATAATTAAATGAATGATTGTGAGATTAATTTATTGTAATGTTGAGCACATGCTAATACCTGAAAGACTGAAACATCTTTGGGCTACTTTAGCATAATTAAACAATGATAAAACCTCACTTATTGTACCACTTCTCACACCATAAACTGTAAACCAAATGAAATATTGCAGTTATATGTGGAAGAGGAAAAGATTCTTACAATGACAAAAGGAGGGCAGTTTTGTCTTTTTTTCCTCAAGATTGAAGTGCAATATTTTAATTGTCCCTAATAACATTTCTTAGAATCGAGTATTTCACACCATGCACTTATCTAGCATCAAGAAATTAAAGAATATTAAAAAAAGTCCAGAATAGAGTGCTCTGGCATTTGTCAGAAAGTATGGAAAAAAGATTTATTCTGACTAGACTATAATATCCAAGATGGCTCTTACGAAAAAAATTCTGACAAAAAATTATTACTCCATTTTCACTTTTGATTAAAATTTCAAATATGTCAGACCTGCAATCCTTGGGAGATGAAAGAAATTATACTGAAAACTGGAATTTCTGAGGAGAGACAGTTTTTGTCATAAGACAAATTTTAACAAATTTTGCCAGAGTGAAACAAAAAATTGTCTCTATATTTTCAGACCCTGGAGACATTGCCATTGATTCTATTTAATGGATTCTTTCTCTATCCCTCCCCCTTCCCCCCACCCCGACCTTTTTTTGTTGTTGTTGTTTCAGTGAGGACTGCAATGTAATAAGTCATCTGATTCAGATCATAAGAATGTGTCAGACAGTGAATTACTGCATACATAGTAGTACATAAGATTATACCCTGTTTTTATAAGGAGAAATCTTAGCAGATTTTTGCAGAAACATTGAGGTTCCCTAAGATGGTTGTAAATAGTCAGTTTCCTGGACTCTTCATCTCAGTTTAGTGGTTCAAGACTTCACTGTGATATGATAATGAGCATATGCATATGTGAGAATAAATAAATACCTAAGTGGAGTAAATTGATTGTCTTTGAGGGAGTAATTAGCTAAATAAGTATTTCTTAATACAGCCCTTTTGTTTAAGTTCATGTAGAGTGTTACTTATTTTTTGAATAAAATAACGAGCAAATTCTCTGTGGTAGAGGAATAGGACAACATGGTTAAAACAAAATTTTCCACAGAAACAAAGAGAAAATCTAGTGACACTTGAATTTATAGAAATCTGTGAACTAGTGATAATCTGAATTGAGCTACAATTTAGATTAGTTACATCCAGATGAAGAATCTCAGGTCCATATAGTGTGGAATAGTGATTAAATCTGGCAGCATGAATTACAATTGAGACAAACGAGTTGGCTCTTGGAAAGAAAGGTTTAGTGTTTATTCTCCACTGAAATAAATAAAACTGTGATCCTTTCATGAGGTTTTTTAAAATCTCCCAATTCTTTGGTATCCTTCTATGTTGATGTGCACATCCAAGTTTACTTGATGAATCGTTGCTTATTGAAGTCATTAATTCCAATTAGAAAGGCTGTCTTCATGCCTGTTTTTATCTCATATGGTCTAATCCACAGAAGAGATTGATTAACAATACATTTTTGAAGAGGGCTATTGTTGTTTTGTTTTAAGATAAAATTCTCTTTCTTTTCATTACATGATTAGTATTATTAATGATTTGCAGTATTTAGCTCTGCTGTGAGAGGATTTGATTCAGGCTGTTCCCAATAATCTTAGTACTTTCAAGAGCAAATAATTTCTATCAGGGACCTTTACTCTTCACAGTACTCTTCACACAGCATTCTGCTCTTCACTAACATGTTTGTTACTGCCAGGTTATCCCACCCTGCTATAATTTCTGATATTCAATATTAGTTGCAATAATGAGTTTATTCAACAAATACGAAAGAAGATTACTGAGAGGGGTTCAGCTTTGGTGGAAATCACAATGAACTGTAGCAACGAACTTTCCTATTTGGCTGGGAAGTAGATGCAGTATTTTACCTCTTTAAATGGAGAAGAGTGACTAAGTTGAGAGGAATGTGTCAGCTTTTGTAATTTCACTTTGGAGTCAGGTGGGGACACCTGAGGTCAGAGCAAAATGTAATAACTGAACTCATAAAAATAATACTAAAACAGTTTTCCTAACATTTCTATTCAACAATTATGGATTAGTAGTTCCTAATGACACTGCGTAACCTTTATCTTAAAGAAAGCATGACATTAATTAAAGTAAACCTTATCCTTTCCTGTTTAATATCAGGTCATTCTTACCACCTTTTCCACTCTAATTCTCCTCCACCAGTATTACTACTTAATAGGTTTAACAATTATTTTTCCTATTTTCTGGTAGCTTAGACTCTTAGTAACCCTGTTCTAAAAACACTTCACCTAACATAACTTTTAATCCTGTTTTGTAAAACAGGATTCACATATGCCTGAGAGCCTCTGCTGATGACTCCTTTGAAGATACACAAAGTCTTAAAGATTGTACCGCTACCCACAAACCTCCTTTTTATCTACTTTTCCTAATTGCCTGTGTTTTCATGGCACAGGCGATTTTCTTATCTGATTTTCAGTGAGGAGAACATGGCATTATTTTGGCATTTCCCCGTGGTGAGGTGTTTTTTGCTGTTTGTACTCTAACTGAACAAAAATCAGAAAATACTGTTAATTTTTTATTAAACTGTTAAGAAGATGATTATGAATTGCTTTGCAATGAATATAAGATCTGATTAATTTAGAATGAATATTAAAATATTATATACAATCCTAAAGAACTTATTTAGAATAATTTTTCACATTAATTACAAAAAGAAACTAGTTCCATAAAAGGACTTTAATTTTTGCCAGAGACATGTGTCTTTAGGTTTTTTCCTTGATTGGAAATTTCAGCTTGGGTTTTGCTCAAACAACCTACTTGTGGGTTTCACAGAATAACTTCCTTCTCATCAAACTAGATTCAAGATGTTAAGTATCATTACATCCCTTCACAGCAAAAAGAATTTTAAAAATGGAAAAACAGTTGTTGGAAAGCTCGGCAAACATCCATCTGTCATTTCAAAATAGCAGAATTCTACTGGATAGACTGTATACAGGGACTCAGAAAAACTATTTAATTCATTCTGCAGTGAGTTTTTATGCCTTTATGTCTCTATATGTTTTAATCCTTCTGTCTATGTCACTCATTTAATGAATTTTCTTTAACTCCTTATAGTACTTAACAGATAATAATATATTAATTGAAAAATTAATTCTGGAAAGAAATACATGCTTGGTGACTATGAACATAATATAAACCTTGACTATTCTTTTAGGAAGAAAAAAATCATAATAAAAGGAGATCTAGAGGAACACAAGGTGGGGGGGTTGTTTGTTTTGGTTTGGTTTTAATCTTTATAGTTTGAGTGAGCACACAAAACTGAGGAACTCATCATAACCTTGTGGAACTTCCACTGCTGGGTGTTCATGAGGTTGCTGCTATTCTGCAGTTCCAGCACGCCATATCCTGTACTTGATAAGTTTTGCTGGAGGTCAGTAGGCTGCATCCAAGACCTTTGGCTGCATCCTCTCTGGTACAGTTTGATATATAGTCTTTTTGGGTTTTTTACACCTTCAGGAAGGTAGAACCTCATTCTAAGGCTGCCCTATGTCTTCAACATCACAAATGACTCCACGAGATACCTCAGTAACTTAAACATACCTTTTTCAAAGCTCTGACCTGAGGCCATTTTTTATTTTCCTCCTCAAAAAACACCTGACACAGAAATCAGTTACCCTTCAAAAATTCCAACAGTGCTTAGTTCTTAGCACAAGAAGTGTGAAGGTTGGAAAAACAATAAAAGCACTTGTAGTCTTTTATTGTCAACTTTCTTTGCCCCACCCCCTATCTTTTGTGGTAAATATGGAACTTCTCTCTTTTCTGTCTCCACAATCGATGCTCTTCTTTTCTGTCCGAACTTCCTAACTCCTTTTCCTGTTCCTCTGCTTTTGGAGTTAAAATCAACATCTTCATTCTTTATGGATATGCGCTTTTCTTCAAATCTCATCCTTACTGAGAAAGTGTCATACAGTTTTAGTGTTGTGGGGTTTTTTGGTTTATTTTTTCCCTGTTTTTTGTTTGTTTGGTTTTGGGGGTTTGGGGCTTTTTGGTTTTGTTTTTTTTCTTTTTTTCCTCCCCGCCCCCACCCCCCCNACCCCAGAAGCTGACTATGAGATTGGGTTAAAGTATTCTGTTAGACACTTTATTGTCTGAAAAAGGTGAATATGATTCTTCAGGTCACTACACACAAAGTTAGTTTGCATTTCTTGGAGTAATTTTAGATTGTAAAAATAAATCTTAAAAAAGTTAAAGTTACTTTCATTTTGAATTTTTCATGAATATTTTTTTAAAAGATAAACTAATCCATCCTTCCCTCAAATCAATAAATCTCATACTGCAAAAACATTCTTCAAGCAAAGTTTCATTTAACTAAAAAAAAAAAAAAAGATTTTGTAAAAAAAGAAAAAGAAATTAATTATGTTTTGAAGTCTTTACATATTCTTCTCTTCCTTTTTCAAGAAAATGGGGGTAAAAAAAGCAATACTGATGGATATCACACGATGCAGTGTTCTGGCCCCTCTGTCTGGAGAAATGATCAGAGGGTAAAATAATATAGGAAAAAGAAATAGAAGTAGTGAACTCTCCATCTGCCTCTATCAAGAGCATTACCAGATTGACTTTTTTCTCTCCCCTCGGTTCCACTTCATGATGACTTTTCTCCTCATTAGTCCATATTCTCTTTTTTTATCTCATCTCTTTCACTTTTTGCTAGAAGTCAGCAAGGGCAAAAATAGTTGCTATCACACTGTTCATTCTGCTTGTTGGCCGCATCTCTTACTACGTCCCATATCTGTTTTGCTGAATCTATCAGTTTTATGGGTATTTCTGTACCAGCCTGGTACCTGTATTGCACCTAGGCCCCAATGCACTACTGTTAATGTAACTAGCACTTCTACTACTACTAATCCATATTACACATACACTAATTCATTATGGGGTTTCCTTTTGGAGTGAGTCAACTAGTTGCCGGTTTTGGAGAGAAAACCTAGGGATTGTTGACCTTTTTTTATCAGCTCCTAACAGATATTGTGGATACCGGATATGCCAGGATTCTACCCATGGCAATCCTCCACCTTTTATCTCAGCGGGTCTGGTGCCCCAAATCGTCCTCAAATGTAACACCTCAGGGCATATACTGTTATGTTAGACCTATATGTAACTTCAGAAATTTTGTGACAGAGATGCATTTTCTATTTTTAATTTGTCGTCTTCCTGGTTCCTCTGCCTCCTGCTMTCTTGTTGCCTCAGACATGCAGCCCTGTCATTCAAACATCCGTCAGCACCAAATAGGACTCAAATTTATTTGTTTTGATTTGTTGCCTATAACCTACCTTTGCTTATACAGTTTCCGGCAAATTCAAATCCTATCAGTATCATAAACAATGACAGTTAAAGAAGAGAGTATCTGCCATTATCATGACTACCTTTGTTTCAAAAGTAAGCAATCCTATCAAGCTTATTGAGAAGTAAAAACCATGGGATATTACAGTTCTCAGGAGATGTCACTTTTGGATCCAAAAATAATTACTTTCTTCCATGATAAACGAAGGATGTACTCCTGAACCAGGGCAGGGGATCRCATATCGAGGAACCCTTGAACACATTCTGTGGTATGTGGGTATTCTCTGTAACCATTAAAAGCTTATCTTTCCTCTTCCTTTGTCCATAGCCAGTATCTGGAAAACTACTATCATGTATCCAAGTATCCATCTTAAGTTAACACCCTCTGCAATCCTATGAAGAGTAGTATATTCTTGCTTCCATAGCCACATCAAGAGGACAAATAGCATTTTGTGCAAGACTGAAAAAGCAATTTACATTCCATGGAAACATTCTTACCTCTATTTACTTTTTTCCTATTCTGTATCTCATACAGCAGAAAGTGGATAATACCATGCCATCTTTTCTCATTTTTAATCCTGCAGTGGCGTTTTGCCACCATGAGCTGGGAAATGGAAGACATGCTTAAGTCTAACTTTTTAGCACCTTGAATCATTTACCATGTGTGATATAGATAATATATCTTTGCCATTGCAAGTATTCTTATCTTCAGAACTTTGCTGTTAATATTTTTGATCACTGAAAAGAGGAGCATAATAGCTTGAATCTGTAGTTATAGGCAGCTAAGTTATGGAGAGCTCACAATTTCTTATGATCTGAAATCACCTGTTAAGAGTTAATATGGGCCAGACAGATACAATTTTATAAATATTTTTCAATGATTTATCTCACACAGCAAGTCTTTGGGTTGCAGAAATAGATGTCATGATCTGTCAAAAACTGTGACCTGTGAAACTTTTCCTACTTCATATACTATCCTTTCGTTTTCTAACCATCATGAAGATGTACTTACTTTCTTTATGTTGTAGAAAACCTAATCCAATATGATCCATCTTTTTGTTTTTAAATTAAGTTGTATTTTTAAAGTTATCATAATCTTTTATCAATGCTATTCTTGGTGCTGTGAATCAACAGGAAGGTTTTACTTTTGGGTGAAAAATTGAAACAAGGATTAAAAATAAAAGTATTTTTTCTTGGTTTACTTCTAGCTTGTAATTTTGATACACACTAAACTGAATGTATATCTACAAGACAGCGATAAGATCCATCGTATGTTTAGAAGTATAAAATCAGTTTACTTTAGAATAGTTTTTCATCTTCTTTGATCTTATTTTTGAGTGTAACATTTTGAATGAAGAATATGCCAGAAGGTTTATTATTCTTTAACTGCATAGTGCTTAAACAGTTATTTTCCTGTTTAAATACCAAACAGTCAGATGTTTATAATTAAATTACTAGGGATATTATGTACTAGTATGACAGCCATTATATACTCATTGGGTTATATATGCATGTCCTAATACTTGTTTAGTTCTAAATATGTAATTTAAAAAACTAGCTGGTGTTGTCTTGAACCTGGGTCATTTTCACTTGTCAACAAATTAGATTAAAAGCAKAGAGTATTGAATTTATGGAGCTGTGAACAGAAAAATAAAGGCTTGATAGAATAATAAGTGAACACAGAGGTTTCACATTACAGAAAGTGGAAATGGAATATTGACTCCACATAGCCTTCCTGTGTTTTCAATGTGATAAACCTGGCTAGTTGTCTATACACAGGAGTTGAAAACTCCAGTGACATAACTGAAGCTCTCCCACTGACTCTTTCTGATGATTTAGCAAGTAAGTAACAGTTTCCCAATTTTACAAGATGTAAAAGCAGTGGTACTGATGAGATGAATTTATAAAATAAAAGGACATACTGTCAAATTTGCCAATTTTTTTTTTGTGACCGAAGAAAAATACATGCTTAAAGATGCCTTTCCTCTTTCTATTACCTCATCAATATCTCAAGTTCAAATAGCTTTAGCGCCTTTCAAGTATTATTGTCAATTCTTGTTAATACAAAGTTTATTACACTTCTGGGGATCTCTAATTAAGTAACTTTAATATAATTTTACTTAGAAATAAAGCAAAGGTTGATTGAGAAGGCAGTGGCTTATTAGAACTTGGTTCCGCGCCTATCACAGCATGAATGAATGAACCACTGATTCAACCTGCCTGGTGCCTTGGAGGTATGATCTGCCTTTGAAGCCCACTTGAGGGCAAACTTGTTCCTTGTGCTACTTTGCACGCTGCAAAAGAAAAAAAAAAATGTATTATAAATTTGATTTAGTTCATATTGAAAGTGATACATCATCTTCTGAAATGAATTAATCTCTCACTAAAAAGACCAATCACCTTCAGCTGCAGATACAGTGCATCCTCTATTAAATCAGATGCATTATTCACTGCATCAAATATATCACTTGTTAATTAAGACTCTACATTTGTATCAAAGCCTTGAATCAAATACATCATCCATTAAGTCTTATCAATATTGAATAAAATAAATTGCATGTTAAGTGGAAGCATCACCCAATTATAACATGAAGCCTAATAATACTATGAAGTTTTGCTGTGTTTCCATTACTCGGGAATATCCTGACTTGTGTTTAGTATTTTGACAGCTTGAGATCGCAGAGGAAATCTCAGCATACGAGTAACAAGTCTTGATGTCTTTTTCCTTAAGGGTAATATAAATCATTCTTAGATTGTTTGCATGGTCCCATAAAGCTGCGAGGGGTGCTGTTCCTCTCAGGAGAGGATCAATAAAGTTAGATCAGAATAAGAAAAATTATGACCCTCGCAAAGCGTTACTGAAGTGTTCTGCAAGATGCTTCATCAATGACATGAAATCAGTTAGTGACAACTGTGATTAATAGCAACCATGCTGAATGGAAGTCCTAGGAGGGGCTTTCTAAGGGCAAATATACATGGCCAGTAAAGATGTGTGCATAAACACTTGTTAGCTTTAACTGCACAATGTAGGTACTATCAGAAATAAAACACAGCTCCATCCAGACTAATATGGTGTGGCTAAATGGTCCATGATAATGTGACCATACTTCTGGTTTGTGAACCTGATCACTTAGAATGAGTATCTCCGTTTCTCTACAGCTAGCGCTGATTGTCATCTTGAAGATTTAGCCTAAATTTCTCAGGTGAAAGAAGAGCTGAGTATATCTATGCACAGAAGCAAAATAATGCTTAGCAATAAGAAAGAAATTTTCAGCAATAGCTCCCAAAGGCACTTTCTAAACACAATTCTTTAAAGTTCTGCCCAACTTTAATGTTACCTTCATATCAATATTTTTTACCCTCTTTCTGTGCTCAGACTAGGGCAAGTTTACATGCTATTTAGATTAATCAGTTATATTGGTTATATCTGCTATGAAACTTTGTGTTTTTTCTCCTGTATGTCTGCTGAAATTTGAAGTTAATTTTTTGTTTGTTTGTTTTCTACTCTTACTCCCCCTAAGCTTTTTGCAAAGGGAGAAGAGAACACTGCCAGAAATGCAGTTTAATTCTTTGCTCTCTTTCTGAGCCCCAATCACCCTTACCTACTTAAACTCATCTCTTTTTTTCCTGTGTATGTATTTTTATGGTTTCCCTCTCTCTTTCTTCCTTTTGTTAAGCATCTTGCCCAGTTTCTACTGTCTCACTTACACCAAAACTCATACTGTTTAGGTCAGTGGATCCCTCTCCTTCTAAAACATCTCCAACTCTGTTCTTTTTGCTCATTCTCCATTTTTTTCCTCTTGTTTTAACATTTCTTTTTCCATGAGCTTCATTTACTCTATTGTACTTATACTAGCACTACCAAATGCAAACATTAAAGAGCCATGAGTCATTCCAATTATAAGATTATTTTAAGATAAATGAAATTTTAAAACCAATATATCTGGGATTGTTTAATTTGTTGGGTTAAGAGGGTTTTTTCTGTTTTAGTTATTTATTTKTACTTAGAGTCAAGAAATGTGCAAAGTGAAAGGCTCAGTAAGAGGAGACTGAGTTTAAAGAAGAGCATCAGATATCAGAAGTATGGCAGCAAAAATACTAAGTTGTCAAATCTGGTCCCTAGTACCTTATCTTTCAGTCCTAGTCCTGGTCCCTTATCTTTACTGACACTTTCTATAAAGGGAATCACGTTTCTTGTGTCCAGTTTATGGATTGTGGTAAACTTTCACAGTTTATCACTATTATGTAGAAAATGCCCAGATCCTCTTACATAGATTTTCTATGTAGATACTCTTATATCTTCCCCTGACTCACCATACATTGGTGATCTGATTCTTATACAGAACTCATTGTTCCTTGTCAGTGTGGCAATTTTTCAGTCAAATTTCTTTGATGCAGCAGCATTTAGTACATTGAAACATTTGTCCATAGCAAAGGGGGGAAAAAAAAAAAAATCTAAGTGATTGAATGAAGTTGGAAAACTCAAAAAATAAACACAAATTCTGAAACATTTATAGACACGTCTTTATCTAAAGAAAGACATTTTTAGAGAGTTGTACTTAACCTGGATAAACCTGTTCCCTTCAGAAACCAAATCAACTGGAGTTACATGGTCTTAACACAATCCATTCAAGTCAATCAAATGTTTTCCAAATGTAGTTCCAACAACTTTCCAAAAGACAGGACGTTGTGGAGATTTTTACCTATATTTTAAATATAGGTAAAACGCTCTAAGGGACTACTGCCTCATCAGATCTTTACCACTTTGCTAGCAGACTTAATTAGTGTAGCCATCCAACCTCCAAACACACCTGCAGTTGGAGATACCTAGTATTTTCAAGACTGGATTCTGTTCAACTCCAGAGCAAGATCCATTGAACTTAATTACAATAAGAAACCTATTTCTGTTACACAAATAATATTCTTATGTAACCTAATTTAACATAATTGCCTACATTGCTTTTGTTCAGAAGGGAAAACAAAAACTGAAAGAAGTGCTGACTTATTGAAAATGGCTGTAATTATATTATTATGTTATATTTTGCTTAGAGCTTTTCTGGTACTCTGGGTTACATTTTAAATGAGAAATCTGAGGAAAATGTGGTTTATTCACTGGTACTACAGAAAGACCTGTATAAAACCTGATTTACAACTCACAGTTCTAGGTTGAGTAGATATTAATTCACAGAAATAATCACCAAGGGTTCTTACTTTTTATGTAAATAAAGCTATGTAGACAACTTTTATTTCAAAGGAGAGAAAATAAAATAATTTAAAGCATTGAATCAAATGGTCATTCTGTCTTAAAACAGTAACAAAAAAATTATTTTCACCATGATCCTTCAGTGACACTGAAGGACCTGAAATTAAAAGAAAAAGAGTTCTAACATAAAAGAATTATCACTTCTACGCTGAATCATGGAAGAACAGAAGTGGATAAAGTTATTAGATTATCTGAGACAGCAAATATGAAATGAATGGGCTGTCATGACTAATCTCTTACTGAGGCCATTCTATTCTGTCAGAAGTAATACAATGATGTTAACCAAACCTGTTTGCTTGATGTCCATCAAGTCTTCATTCAAATTTCTTCTTAAGAAAACAAACCAACACAGTGAACTGCATAATACTCCTTTATTCAACATCTCTCAATGCAAAACGTTCATGTTAGTAAAGCTACTTGAAGGTCTAGTTCTGGGGAGCAGTTTTCAGAATCTTTGTGTAATTTATATTTTGATAATAATAACAATAATGATAGCATGAAGGTCCTTATATTATCAAAGATATATGGTAAACATTGAAACAGGCTTTGCAAAGTAGTATTGTAACTTAATACATCAATCATAAAATAGTCTTTCTAATGGTCAGATACTTTGAAATGAGTGATATTGCACAGAAAAAACGTGTGGATGCCAAGGAAGAAGTGAAGATTTGATGGATACTGTGTGAAGAGATCAAGATATTCAGGTTAAATCCTTTCTAAAAACATTCTTATAACTTCCCACCAAAAGTCAGCTGAGATGAAAGATCAGTCCCCCAAGTTACTACTTCAAGGTTTTGTCACTGTCTGCTCCCTGACAGTCTCCTGGAAACCCTTTTCAAAAGTTTCCATCTAAACTTTTCTATTAGTATTGCTTCATCTGCCTTTCATCCGTATTCCCCAAAACCTATTACAGTAAGATTTTTTTAATAATTTTTTTTTAATATACTTTGGCAAATTATTGTTCAGGTAATTAGTATACTTGTTAAATTGAGATCTTAATACATGGACTGGAAACCAAGTGGATATTAAAGCCTTTTTAATAATGTCATCCTTATTTTGCTCTGTAATTTACTTTGTGTGTCCATTCTCATACTCATTTCCAGGAAGTAAACTGAACAAGCCCTTGCCAATCCCTTGATCAACCAAATACTACTTTGATGAGGGGGATGAGAACAATTGTCTGTTCTGTGCAATTACCTGATGAATATTCTGTAGATTCACTGAATTGATCATTTTTAGTTGTTTTATCTATGGTGGTCCAAATAAAATAATATCTTCAGTAATACCAGTCTCGTCAGTAAGCATGAATGTCAGCTGGTTGATGAATAAAAAAATAGTTTCCAGAACTGGATACGTTTTGGTTGCTGTTGCATTTGTAGCTAAATGATCTAAAACGATCTAAAATTATCTAAGTCTCAGTTAATTCCAAGTTAATTTGAATGCAAAGTCTGAGTTTAAAATGGAGGCAGGACAAACTCAGGATGGAAGTCTACTCTTGCTGCAACTGCAAAGTTTCCATTGATAATATCCAGGTCTAAAAGTATGATCTGAATTTTTAGTTTTGTCAAAAGTCCACTGAAGTTTTGAGATTGCTTCCTTTAGGATCAACTCTGTATGTCTATAGTTTTTCCAGTCACAGTATCAAGTCTTAATACAGAGAATACCTTGTCTTCTGGAATAAAAGCAAATAGATCAGGCAAACGTGATAACTGAGTAGAAACTAAGTGAACTGAGGCTGAAAGGGAAGGAAATCAAGAGAGCTAAAGAAAGACAAAATATATTTAAGACAATGCTCTTGTGTGTTAAGTTTTTTCAAGATATAGGTATTAAGAATTTTTTATTTTCTCACATTATGAGAGCTTATTTGTCAGACCTTTGAGATGGAAAAATATCTTTAGAATAGGACAGAAATACCAAGAATTATGGATATTACATTAACATAAAAAGAGAATTACCAAACAGGAAAGGCTGTAATTAGTGTAAGAGAAAACAGAAGCAGAAGCTGACAGGATTGCAGTGCCAGGCAACTATCCTGCATGTACATGGCTGCATTGCATAATCATAGAATAGTTTGGGTTGGAAGGGACCTTTAAAGGTCATCTAGTCCAACCCCCCTGCCATGGGCAGGGACATCTTCAACTAGATCAGGTTGCTCAGAGCCCCGTCCAACCTGACCTTGAATGTTTCCAGGGATGGGGCATCTACCATCTCTCTGGGCAACCTGTTCCAGGGTTTCACCACCCTCAGCATAAAAAATTTCTTCTGTATATCTAG
>JAYKAV010002020.1:1122715-1181810 GCA_035582835.1 Phoebastria nigripes | reverse complement strand
TGCATTGGTGTAGATGCACTTGAGCTGGGCTATCGATTTCGGCCCCAACATTGGCATGCCACCCCTAGGCTTGTCTCTAGTGGGCCTGGTTTTATCCCCTTCCCCCTTCGAACCTAGTTTAAATGTTGTATTTGACCTCAAGAAAATGTGAAGAAGTTGACAGTTTAGATAGATACACAGAATCACTTTCAGCTACAATAAAACTGTCAGTGCTTGTAATTACATGGTTCTATGGTTAAACACTGAATTTAATCTACAGGGAAAAATCAAAAGCATCAAGAAACCAGGAATGGAAAAAACCTAAGGAGTAAAATTAAGCTACGGTTGTCTGTATCAGGATGGGTAAAGCATGTGTCAGTACATGTGCAGCCAAAGTCATGTTTTAAAACAAAATACACTACTTTGAAGTGAAAAGTCAAAAACTAAATTGGAAAATGTCAAAATGAAATACGATGAGGTCCAGATCTTGCAAACACTTAGGTAACATCATAACTCGCATGAATAACCTCACTGAATGAAATCATTCACATGTGAAAGTAACTATAGGATAAGGACGTAAGGTGGACACTTCCCAAATATAAACAGTTCTTTTCTTTTTCCATTTTTAAAATCTAGAATCTTGTTTTAACCAGTGGGAGTACAGGACAAGCTAACCCTTTGCGACTCTCACAATTTGATTATCTAAAAAACCTTAATCGCAGATACAGATCTCAGAACAAGATGAGCTTAGTGTGTGGGTTATTTTAGTGTCATTGTGGGCTACGTAAATTTCAGGTGATTTTTAACTGTTTAGTAAATTTATATAAACGAGTTGAACATACAAACAACGGAGAGTTAAACTAACAAAAGATAACATCCTTTTAGCATAGATTGTCTTAAGACTGTGACGCATAGGAGTGTGATTTTGTGAGTTCATACTGTGAAATCATCAAAAGTAGCAGTAGGCTTATGATGTATGGCAGAATGTCCTCAAAACAAGAGTATCTTGTTAGCATTACAGTAATGCATCATCACAACAATGAAGTACTGTGAATACATCATGGCAACTTAATTAAAAATCATGGTCACTTCATGATACACTATTTCATAAACATGGTTCCAAATCATGTTATTTGTAATTTGCTCAATGGGTGTTATTAAGGAGAAGTATTTTTTAATTTTTGTTTAATACTATAGAACCTTTTTGTCTTTATGTCTTTTGAACCTGTGCTCTGCTCATTTTTGCAAGTAGAGAGCTGCTGACCATATCCCAGGACTCTTGTCCTGGAACTAGGTGTGTTGAGTCCTCAGCCACATTACAGCCCAGTTAAAAAATTGAAATACCCGTTTTGTTAAATTCTCCATAGACTTACTCCAGTCTATGTAGTGATCTCTTTGTAGCTTTGTCTCAGTTTCCTTATAGCACTTTCTTTCAGCTTTTCATGCCTTTTAGGAATAGATGTCTGACATCTTTCTCTCTCATCTGCACTGCACCTTTTTTCTCCATCTGAGCTGAAARACTACTTCTGTTTTTTCAGTCCCACAACCTGCACAAATTCATCCATTGTCTCAAAAGGTGCTTCACTATTTAGTTTACATGAATGCGATTAATAAACCCTTTTTTCCAGGTACATTCTAGTACTAAAAAGCCCCTGCAGAAACAAAACTTAAAAGCTTTGCCAGGAGTCCCTTTGAAATTCTCACTCCACTTCTAAACTGTGGAATTAACACTCAGCTACAGAATTCATTTTTGCCATGGTTCTTTGATGGTTTCCCAGCTATTGATTAATTTTTTTTAATCCCTTATAGATGACACATGAAGATACAGTGTAGTATTCTTATAAATAGTAATCTGAGAAAATCACCAATACTACAATGTATCTCTGCTCCAGGAGCTCTGATGATCTAAAATGTCTAATTTAAGACTGAGTTATGCATTGACCCATGTTTTGATTTATTCAGTGGAGACTTTAAGAGCGCCTCATGTATATATAGTGTTTATAGTCCTATTTGTGTTCAGGGTTCTGAAATTTTCTATACTTGAACTTTGCTTTTTATGTAGTCTATAAAAAGGGACATGTGAATGATCACCTTTAAAGTAATTTTTTTACTTTGTCATTACTATTATGGAGTTGTATGCGTAAGAAATAGTTGACTATATTGGTTTTGTATTTTTATTTGGTGTAGGTCGTCTTGCACTGATTTTTTTTAAGAGCTGGGAAACTGAAAAATCCTCTTAGGAAAATCTTGTGTTTATTTCATTAGTCATCATCTCTCATGTTTCTTCAGATTTAAGAGTTGACTAGCTGTAAGGAGCTTAATTTAACAGGCCAAACACAGCTAATATTGCATATAATATCTAAAAAAAACCAAAACCCCCAAAAAAACCCAAAAACAAAAACAAAAAAAAACAACACCCCCCCCCCAAAAAAACAACACAAAAAACCACAAACCAAAAAACACCCCACAATCACAAAAATTTAGACATGTAATGTTTCAGAATTAATAGGTTTTAATTTTACGTGGATTGCGTGATGAAGTTCTAAGTTAAATTAATCCATTTTACAAATAGTAAACAATATTAACTGGTGCATTCATGATATCACTTCGTAGCTTCAGAAAACAATTTGCAGAACAGACGTCTGAAACTTGACTATGAAGAAATCACACCATGCTTAAAAGATGTAACTTTGATTTGGGAAAAAATGTTGAGTACACCTGGAAGGTCAAAGATTAAATTTGATGCGGAAAAAATACACTCTGCTGTTGGGCAAGGTAAGCACAGTTCGTTATTTTGAGTTGTTGAAATGCATGTAAATTGTATTAGAAAAGGAACCACTCCTTATAACCAGATCCTCACTAGAGCTGTTCCTCAGGTTGCTGACTAAACAAGTAACAATGTTCGGTATCTTCATGGTTATATGTATGCAAGTAACAGTCCCTTTCAGCTGTAGCTGCAATTGTATTACTGGAGTTACAGTACTTGGTATTCATTTTTGAATACCATTTGTCCTTACAGGAGAGTTGTACAGTACCTCAATGTATTACAATTGTTGCAATATGATTTTATAAATTAAAAGTTATAATTAAAGAAAAAAGCCTGGATAATGCCAAAGAAATGACTGTGTAAAGAACTGAAAAAACTGTCTGCACTATTACCTGGAAATCCTCTGTTCCACCCTGGGTAGTATGTGTGTATACAAACAGTATTCATGGTATCTCTGTAGAACTGCCTTTTTTCTGAGTTCAACAACGCATTGTACCTGCAAACACCACTTACAGTCTTCCTCACAACTGCAGGGCTGAGCAATCAGCCCCTCTCTCCACTGCATCGAAAGTAATATAACCTAAAGATGTTTTATAAATGTTCTAATAATTGGGTTATGTTCCAATAATTGTTCTGATAATTGGGTTATTACTGGTAATAAGAATTGGTATGTTCTAATAATTGGRTTATTACTCAATGTTATTTGTGCCAATGGTTGGACCCAAAGGCCTTATGCTGAGTGCTGTATGTAGCCGATGGTGAAGATGGCTATTCCAAGGAGCTTTTTATAGTTCTATATGAAGCTTTCCAATGTGTAAAGGAAGCGTCAAGAACTCACCACTAACAGAAGTTTAATATTTTAAATATTGCACCTGCCTGTATGCAATTATTCAAGCAAGTTAAACCAAATTGTCCATTTAAGATGACTAGGTAAGTCTACATTTCTAACAGTATCAAATGCCCCAAGCACAAATCTCTGCAGAGTAAGGAAAGCTCATTATCACAGGTTTCCTTCCATTCATGTAGGTAAAGAGCTCTGTCCAGTCAATATTTGAGCATGAGAAAAACTTGGTTTCTGTTGATAGTCCAGTGATGCTGGCCTATGTTAGAGTTCAAAATAAAACTTAAAAAACTTGGAGTGATGCAAAATAAGTAAATAAATAAATAAAGCCCTGCTTAGTGGATTGCTAATAAGAAGCACATATAAGTAGCCAGTAGACGGAGAAATTATCCCTAGCTCTTGATGCTGTTATTATGCTCTGCTCTCTAGAGCCCAGTTGTGTCAGAGTTCTGAGTGAAGTGATGTCAAATTTCATACATATGCAGAAATGAAAAATGCATTTAAATTGAGTTTAGCAAGTTCTAGTTAGACCAAAATGATTAAAAATAACTTGAGAAGCATGGCAAACAGGTAAGAAATGCAGGTTTCAGTAAGCATGGGGCTTAAATTAGGATAACAAATATATAGTGTTGACCTATAATGTACACTGCAGTAGATGTTTAAATATAGTGCATCTTTCATTTAGGAAGTAGTAAACTAAATATTTTACATGTACGATGCAGTATACAGAGATAAACTTAATATCGGACTACTTCCTTAAAGGGAATTTTAATTCATTTGTAATTTTGCAGCTGTAAATGTGCACTATTAAGCCAGTTCTACCCTATGTGACACATTCAACCTCACTGAGGCTAATGGGATTTTAGATGTGTATTTGAAGAGGAGAGCCTGGCTCATTCAGCGTCTGAAACAGCACTTTCCCTTCACTGTTTCATGTTGGAGACCTTTCAATAATTGGGTTTAAGTTCCCTAAAGTAATTTATAGAAATGTTCTCTAAATACACTTGTGATGTGGATCCAAATATTACACATTCCTACTAGCATTTCATTTTCAAGCAATTGTCTCTGGATTATGATAGTGTAGTAAAAATAAGTATTGCAGAGATAAATTCATATCCTTTTGTGCTTATATGAGAGAAGGCAGTGAAATTGCTCTAATGTGTTTTGTTATCTTTCCATGTAAGTTGTATGCTTGAGTCAATTTTGATCTCTCCTGTTGTTGTTGTCATCCATATGTTATATATATACCAAAAGAAAAAAGCAGTCCAAAAAACTTTAAGCCATAAGTTACTTCAAACTGTAATATCTGGTTCCAGTACCTCATGGCTTAGATAGAGTACTTTCCCAAAGAATAGTGTATTGATTTCTTGTGTAGGTGATTTAATAGTGCCAGTCTTGTGCTGAATTAAGTATGCATGTAACGATAACCTTTCTGTTACTTTCAGAGCTTTGCATATAGATACAAATGAAGGCTACCATTACCATTATGTGAAATAGTTAAGTAGCATCATCCCTTTTTATAGAGAAAGAAATTCAAGCTTTATAACATTTTTACGTGTACCAGTCATTCCGCAAACCAATAGCAAAACTAGAAATACAATACTTGCTTTCTGATTATCTGCCTGCTGTTGTAGTCTCTAGATCACATCTCATTTGTACTTGTTTATACTTTTGGTATGTGTGCATCCTACCTTCCTAAAACTTACTCCTAACAACAGTGTCAGTGCTATATTATTGAAGAATATTAATTAGTTCTATTGCAGTGCTTTATTGTGTACTTTACATGGAAAAATGGGAGATAAGCATATAACTTTTCAGAGACAAGTGTTGCAATTTTTGCTGCCTCTTCTAGTACTTCTCAGACTGGATGTAAGCGGTAACCTTAGACTTAGGCAGCTCACCCTGTTTCTACCTTAAATCTCTCCTGTTAAGATGCTGATGTCTTTTATTGGTTGAGGAAGTATAAGCACTGTAGTTTGATCTGCTTCTATGGTCCACTGGAGATAGCAGATATGGATCTAGCAGATAGGGATCTGCTTGCCTATCTAGCAGATAGAGATCTTCAGTTCCTCAATCCTGTTAGCTCAACTACAGCTGAACCCTCAGTATGAGTACAAATTACTGTTTTAATGCCTTTATTCTCTCAGGAGTACCACGTCATCACCGTGGGGAGATATGGAAGTTTCTAGCAGAGCAATACCATCTTAAACATCAGTTTCCAAGTAAACAACAACCAAAGGACACACCTTATAAAGAACTCCTAAAACAACTAACTTCCCAGCAACATGCAATACTTATTGACCTAGGTAAGTACAGAAGTGGTCTGAAATTAAAATAAGGGTTTTATGATCTCTGGAAGAGAATTAAATAAAAGAAGGTTACATACAAAAAGCCTCTCACCATTTAATAATAGGTTGTTGGTAAGAACTGCTTTTCATCTGGTATAAGTGAGAACTATTACTTGACACCATTAGGAAAATGCAAAATCTGCATTTCAAGCACAGAGGTCCTTTGCAACATGTGGTGATAAGAGGTTGCTAGATGTAACTGTAATGCATCTGTATTTCACATACTGACAGTGAACTCCACAGGCCTGTGGAATACAAATTGTCAAGAAAGGAAGTCAATATTTAAGTGCAGACTGTTGAATCGTGCTATTCATTCCTCATGTCTAGTGTTTGCTGTCTCTATTAAACACTTTTACTTGAAATAATGCAGAAGTTTTGCTTTTTGCTTTTTTTTCTTTTTTTAATGGGTAGTTGCTAGCAGTTGGTATTTTTACTTGTATTAAAACAATTATGAGAGAAGCTCTTTTTAATAATAATTTTTAAAAAGGCACTTTTTAAGGCAGGTTATTTACACTGCATAATTTTAAGCAGTAGCTGGCTCCTGGTTTAGGGACAGTGAACTGGTCTGTGGAGGCACATACACTATAGTCCATTGAGTTTAGCAGAGAGAGGTTAGGAACCAAGGCTCTTAAATTTGAAGTGACTGGTAGGTGAGCTTCAGGCAGGCTTTTGGTCTTCTTGAGGAGAGTTTTCCATTTTCCCTCACATTTTCTTGTTCAAAGCTCAAAAAGTTTTTCTAGTATTAGAAGGAAACATGAGAAAGGAAATCTAAATGGAATGAAATTATTGTTTTAGGGTACTGTTAGGGTCCGGTCCAAGTTTGGACTCGGGAAAGGTTCGTAATGATCCTGGGAGTGAGATTAACGCACAAATGAGGCCAAATGTTACCAACCAGTCCGTTTTATTGTTCCAACCAGGGTCAGGCAATAGGAGAGATAGGAGGAGAGAAGTTAGGAGGAAACTAGGCAAGCATTCGGAGAGATAAGCAGGGGATAGTCACCACCATGGATCCAGTGGCGTCCCACTGGTCCTCAGTCTTCGGTTCTTCGGTGGTGGGTGCACACCTCGGCTTGTCTCCGTGGTCCTTTTATAGGGCGTCGTCCAGTTTGGCACATGCGCATATATGTCCCACGCGCTGTCCACGCACCCGAGGTCTCACCTATCACGTGGCTTTCACGTGATCACTGGCGGGAAACTGCGCTCCTTCTGGCGGGCGGCGGGCTCAGCCCGGCTAATGGTCAGCATCCCGCTTTAGTGGTGCTCCTTCTGCAGGCTGCAAACGTCACCCCCCCACCACCACCACCAGGTAAGCATACATAGGCAAGCTTTGAGACAATTAGTCGGCTTTTCAGTCCTCACAGGTAGGAGCAGAAGAGATTGCTCCAGATAATTGTAAAAGAGCAGTCTTCGTATACCTCAAAAAATTATGCTATTCTTAACCCTTCCTTTTACTTTTCCAGGTCCTCTTCCTTTATCGCTTTTAGCTCCCTTGTGTGAGATTGTCTTTCATTGATTGACTCTTGCCACTGCTAGACTAAGACGATAATGAAACCTGGGAACATTTAATAAGACCAAAAGTCAGTATGCTCTGTAAGATGTGGATCAGTATTAAACATTGTTACTGTCTCTGGTTGCTGCTGCTCCCAGATGGTTTTGTTAAGGTCTGTATCAGTACCAGCAACCTCTCCATCTCAGAAGCTCCCACAAGTCAGCCATTTTTTTTCATAGACCTCACAGAGGTACTTTTTGACATCCTCTCCATCTTCCCTCATGAAGGCTGTTCCCTTTTCTCTCCAGTCCTGCCCCCAAGCAGCGCATGGCTGCTCCTCAGCTGGGTTAAGTATTCTGTGGAATCTGTTGCGGTCATTAAAGCATTTCTAACATGACAGTAATTATTCAAATATATGTGATTGTTGAGTCAGATGTTCACATGTCTAACCTTTACCCTCACAAAAGTATTTGTGTTTGAATGTATGCCATCTGATGTAAGTTTATAACACCTCACTGGTAAATGGCTGAATTGGAAGTTTTTACAGACAATCTACAGATTATCCTCATGAATATACAGTTGTGGACATTTTTTAAGATATTGTTTCTCCTCCCTTGGATATTTTCATTCAGTTTATTGTCTGAGAAACCAGGAGCTGGTGTTTTTCCAAGAGGATCCCAGCTCTTGTGTGTGCAATAATCCCACACTGAACTCGGTGTTAATTATGCTCTTTCCTAATAAAGGAAAAAAATTAATAATATCTTCCAGAGCATGACAGAACTTAAAACAGGCTTGTGTTGTGGGGTTTGTGGTTTGGGTCTGAGAAGATTTAAGAGGTCCATAATCACTAAGTTTGATTAAATGAATTTGCCATGAAAAACTCCATCAGGGGAAGTTATGCACTGCAAGTAACCAAATGTCATGTGATAGTATGATAAAAATTTATGGGAAAATCTGTACTTGGTTTGATCTGAATGATTAGTACCTATTGTATTATTTTCACGTACGTCTTTTGTGTAAAGAAGTAGGACAGAGTTGTCCCATCATACTTCTACTCTTTATAAGTACTCAAATAGTATTTGAGTGTTTTTCATTGCAAATGAAAGGCTATACCCCCTTTCTTCCACATGGAAGAATTGCCTGATGAGGGATCACCTATACCCAGAGCTGTCCAGGGGCACCTATTTCTTAAAAACTCAATGTGCAGACTATCTTCAGTGGGTACTGAACTGTGAGAAGATTTGTCAAGTTTAGATGGTGACCTAAGCTTTATACGGTAAATGAGAATATTTTCTCCTTTTTTGCACACTTGGTAAAGTGAGTCAAAATATCAAGGCAGTGCAGAGAAAACAAGATTCTGGCACAACAGGCATGTTTCTGCAGAAACTGGTGTGAGCTTAGGTGGGGAGGGTGATGGTCGATGCCACCTTTGCTTTCCCCTACTTCACAGGCCTGCCAGGTTTCGACTTGGCACTGGGAAGGTAACACTGCAAGGAGCCTTAATGCCAGCTGGGAATAGGCAGTTGCAATGTAGGTAAATTGTTTCCCTCCAGACTTTGTCACACCAATTCTAGGAATTCCCCTGGATCGCACAGCGCCAGAAGCAGTCTTTTGTTTTTGAGCGAGACATTTATGTGCAACCAGGGATCCTTCACTATCTAGCACCTATTGGTCAAGTCAGCATACCTGGTGTTGATACCCCTGGCAATGAATGTTGGGATTCTGTCGCAGTGAAGTGCCTCACTAAGGGGTGAATAGTTTTGTGCTAGGTTAGTGAATTGAACACCTTCAGCAGAAGGGAGAGGGGTGGGACAACTCCTGGACAGTAGGGAGCATAGTCAGTCTGAGTTTGGTTGGCTCACACAGCAGACTGGGGCTTGCTGGCTCAGCAAGCTGTTCATATTTTCTGCCTGGTTCTGCACACAAATACTTTCTCATCTTAGCCATGTGCTCTGCTTGTAGAAACAAATGACTGCATGTGTTGGCAAATTGGTAACTTCATGGTGGTTTTCATGCAAAGTGTTGGTTTTGCCGGGGAGCTATTTGCTAGCCCATTAGCTGAGGGAAGGATTGGGTCCTATTATTTCAGTAAGATGAAACTAGGAAGCTGAAGACTTCCTAGTTTCCTAGTGATTCACATTGAAATAGAGTAGTGCTGCACAGTAACAGACAGCATAACTGGATAGGCAGCTAGAAGGAATTTGCACGTTCTGACTTGTGTTCCTTCAGGCTATCAGAAGCATTTTCTCTTAAGTCTTTAAGAATCCTTCTGAAAGCATGCACTTCTCCCTTGAGAGAAAAACCTATGTTCTTGCAACATGTGGTTATAATATTTAAAAAAGCTTTCCCACATTAAGCTAAAGATGTCTCGCTAACACAGTATGAGCCAAAGCTGTAATAGTATTGCTCACACTTAGTCGAACTGATGCATCTTCAGCTGTAAATATTGCTTCCTGAGAATGACAGCAGTGTGCATCTGGATGCGGAGGTAAGGTACAGCAGCCACTTTCCTGGCCCAGTTTACGTGTCACAGTGCTATTTCATTATGTGGATAAAAACAAAGCCACAATTCCCTGAAGGCTTTTTTGTGTATTTCCTTTTGTGGCCCCACCTGCACAACCACTGCAGTCACTGGGGATTTCAGGTCCTGAACACCAAAGTCATGTTCAGTAAATGATTTCTTCTCTCAATAAGGTAGGGTAAACGGACTTCCAGATGCTATCAGTGTACGAAACCACTGCACTCATCACTGAGTGTTTGCTGAACACAGTACAAAATTATGTTTTGTTTTATTACATTTCAAAAATAAAGTAGTAGGTAGGTACTTTCTCATTCTGGCGCTCTTGAGGTATCACAGTTCATCTAGAGTCTCTCTTCAGCAGGGCCAGGAGTTGTTTGCTCCTAGGTAAAAGCTAAAATTCTTAGTTAAGTCATCACCAGGGCACTCGGAAACAAATCAACTTCTGAGTTCAGCAGTTCTGCTCCTCTTCCATTTACTGTTTTTTAGAACTTCTTTGCATTTTTATTCTTGCTCAGCTTGTAACTTTTCCTGATGACTTATATGAAAGGAGCCTTGCTGCGTGAGTGCGGCCATACAGGTCTGCCTTTAGACCGTGCTGTAGTAACTTGTCCTTCAGGCAGAGGATTCCTTTGCAAAGGAACACAAGCTCCTTCTCATTTGGAAGCTAGAAATATTTCTTCTGTAACGTTCAACTCTGTGCCGGGGGAGACCTGCTAAGGAACTGAATGCCAGTGTCCATGTGACAGGCTAGAGCAGCTACCAGATGGCAAAAGGACTCTGTCCCGGGCTTTGTCTTCTTGAACCAGGAGCTCTGATATTATCTGGCAGCACAGCAGCATTCCAGGAGCTAAGGGGTGGGGTGGTATTTAACAAGCGGGCAACTGACAAACAAGCTCCACTTAATACTAGAACAAAAGAAGTCTTCAAATTTCTTCTCTGTTGAGGTATTTCACGGGAGAAATCTGATAGGGGGAGGGTTTTATTCCTAGAAATGAAAATATTCCCTTTTGAAAAAGTTTTTGAAAAAAATCTGTAAAAGTGAAGCCTTTAACGTCTCTGTTTACAGAATCACAGAGTGGTTGAGGTTGGAAGGGAGCTCTTGAGATCATCTAGTCCAACCCCCCTGCTTAAAGCAGGGTCATCAAAAGCAGGATGCCTGGGACCATGTTTGCTCAGGTTTTGAATCAGTCCATAGATGGAGACTCCGCAATCTCTCTGGGCAGCCTGTGCCGGTGTCTGGCCACCCTTACAATAAAAAGATTTTTTTCTTACATTAGCTGGAATTTCCTGTATTTCAATTTGTGCCCGTTGCCTCTCATCCTGTCAGTGGGCACTACTGAGAAGAGCTTGGCTCCCTCTTCTTCATTTCCTCCCACTGGGTATTTGTGCACATTGATAAGATCCCCCTGAGCCTTTTCTTCTCCAGGCTGAACAGTCCCAGGTCTCTCAGCCTTTCTTCATAGGAGAGATGTTCCAGTCCCTTCATCATCTCAGTGGCCCTTTGCTGGACTCTCTCCAGTATGTCCATATCTCTCTTGGACTGGGGAGCCCAGAACTGGACACAGTACTCCAGGCGTGGCCTCACCAGTTCTGAGTAGAGGGGAAGGATCACCTCCCTCAACCTGCTGGCAATGCTCCTCCTAAGGCAGCCCAGGATACCATTAGCCTTCTTTGCAGCAAGGGCACATTGCTGGCTCATGTTCAACTTGGCGACCCCCAGGACCCCCAGGTCCTTTCTGCAAAGCTGCTTTCCAGCTGGGTGGCCCCCAGCATATGCTGGTGCCTGGGGTTGTTCCTCCCCAGGTGCAGGATTTTTGCACTTCCCTTTGTTGAACTTCATGAAGTTCCTGTCAGCCCTAGGCATTTCGCCAGCTTGTCGAGGTCCCTCTGAGTGGCAGCAGGACCCTGTGGCGTATCAGCCACTCCTCCCAGTTTTGTATCATCTGCAAACTTGCTGAGGGTTCACTCTGCCCCATTGTTCAGGTCGTTAATGACCCTCCCTAATCAGGGATCAGCTAGAACAAAGGCTACAGGCACCCTGTCATGCAAGGCAGCTGACAAGGGTTAGTTAGAAGCTGCCAGAGCTACCCTTACCACAGCCTCAGCCTTACCTGCCAACAGCAGTACCCTCAGGTTCCCAGGAGTCCCCTGGAAGTATCCAGATGCTCAAGAGCTCAAAGCAGCAAAGCCCAGAAACTGCTGCACAAAGTGCTGTGTCTTGTTGGCTGCCTCCGTTAGCTGCACTCTCATACAATACATATATAACATATATCATAGCACATATATAGCTACACAATTCTTGATATTGTAAGGGCTGTAGAAAAAAAGACAAATTGAGTTTTTACTCACTGAATAAATATTGTGGGTCAAACTGATTGTGTAAGTTACCTAGTTGGATTGGTTTGGTTTAAGGACATGTGGGTCCCAGCTCTGTATGAAAGTTTACAGATAAGCCAGTCTGGGGTGGAAGTCATCATCTTGTTCTAGAACTGAAGGACTGGAAAGGCTCAGTTGTGCTCCTACAGCTCTACAATTAGTATAGTTTACCTTAGGCTGGGATTTAAAGAGATATGGGGAATAGATCCAAAGCCCGTTGCTACCAAGAGAAAGTTCTGCTCCGACAACTGACTCGCACTCTCCAAGTACTTGTCACTTGTGCTGGTGCTCATGGGACGCCTCCTGGAGCTGACACAGCTGAGTGACGGGGCAGAACAACTAACCCCATGTAACAGGGGATTTTTCTGCCAGGTTGGTGAACTGGATCAGCTCATGGAAGAGTCTGAGCTTCATGCTGCAGGAAAGGAGGAAGGACCCATGAGACTGGGAGGGACCAAGGCAAGGAGGGAGGTGACAAGAGACACATTTACTGGAAAAAAAGACAAGAAGAAAAGAGAGAGGGAAGGGACCCCAACCCAGAGAGCTCAGATGTTCTAAGTCTGTGCCTGGATCCTAACAGTTGTCTAAAAGCTAACACTTTTTAATCAAGAAAAGAGGACTGGGTGACTCGTCAAGCCACTGAATCAAGTCTCCCACTGTTATAGGCAACCAGCCCCTATAAGCCCTTTAACAAACTAATCAAGGGCCAGTCTTAAGAACCAGTTACTAAGCTGTTCCAAACAACAGACTGTCCCCATCCCCCTGACAATTTCTAAATTAGTTTTGCAACTACTGCAACAAAAGGTCTTCCTGTGGGTTGACTCAGAATCTACCTTTTTGAAAGACTGTTTAATTTGATAACATGGCAAGGTCTTTTTTTTTGTTTATTTTTTAGTTTAAGTTGCTAACTTCAGCTATTTTCACAGGGCGCACATTTCCAACACATCCATACTTCTCAGCACAGCTGGGAGCTGGGCAGCTGTCACTCTACAATATTTTGAAGGCCTATTCGCTTCTGGACCAGGAAGTAGGATATTGCCAGGGCCTTAGTTTTGTAGCAGGAGTTTTACTACTTCATATGAGTGAAGAAGATGCTTTTAAAATGCTAAAGTTTCTCATGTTTGATATGGGCCTGAGAAAACAGTATCGTCCTGACATGACAATTTTACAGGTATGATTTCAATTTTTCTAATAAAAGGATGCTAATGTTAAATCATAATAATGCAATATAGGTAGCATTGTCAAAATCTGGACTTCAACTTACATTCAGTTTCAAAAATGGGGAAGGATAATCTGGGAAAAGAATACATCATCTTAAATGCACTGGTTTCAAATAAAAAGACTACCGGGGAAACTGTGAAAACCATAAATAGGAAGAATTCTGTTACATGTTGTATGAGGTTCAAATGACACTGCAAATGAGCCTGTGGTAGGCTCACAGGTGACCCATCCTGGGTCGTTTAGGTGGCTTCTGAGTATTTCTTTTCTTCACACAATTCCATCCAAACATCAATTGACAAATATCTTTCACTGTTTTAAATAAGAGTGTGAAGCATGGACTTTGCTACTCTGAGTGTTTATCGTTAGTCTCTTTGGTCTTATTCCATGCAGATCCAGATGTATCAACTGTCTCGACTTCTTCATGACTACCATCGAGATCTCTATAACCACCTAGAGGAACATGAGATTGGCCCCAGCCTCTATGCTGCTCCCTGGTTTCTCACCATGTTTGCCTCCCAGTTTCCCCTCGGATTTGTGGCCAGAGTGTTTGGTAATTCTTCATGTAACTTCTATCTGTTCTTTTTGAAGTTTTATGTTTGGAATCCTCTTATTAGGAACAGCTTTATTATCCAACCTGTTTCAGACACCCAGGAGAAATATTTTACTTACTATTGATGAACAGAACAACAACAACAGAGGTCATCTTACGGAGCATGTAGTATTTACAGTAAAATGGAAAGAGAGARGAGGAAAGCATATGATAGTCCCAAACTGTCCTGTCTTTTCATCCTCCTTGTTACTTTTTCCCACCCTGTAACCACTTGTAGAAAGGACATAAAATTTGATGCCATGAAGGCACGGTGTTCTGACAGTGGCACTTCAACACCGACAGTTAGTTTCAAGCTGAAAAGAGATGTAACAAAGGCATCATCTGACAAATATATCCATTTACTCCATTATCATTGTTTCCAACAGTGTCAGTGGAAAATTATTTTGAGGGTTATGTTTTTAAAACACACACAGAGATGGCCCTTGCAGTTTAGTCATGGATTTACTCTGCAGAAACATAGGGCTTTTAAACTGGTGTTTCTTATCCTTACAATTTTAGCCTGACTGATAATGTTACTTTCCGAAAATGTTTGGAAGCATGTGCTGTTTAGGCTCTGAAGTTACTTCTGTTACCTATTTTTAGAATCTACAGAAGTAAAGTTCTCTTTTTTAATTAAATTCCAATTAAGAATTTACCTTGATGCTATCTTATGGATGTATATTTCATAGATTAATTGTTTGGCATTTGAGAAGATGCTTTATTTCCTTTTCAGTTGTTTGTTTTTCAGTTTCATTATGCGGTACTGGGTCGTCCATGATGAGCAGGGTAGATTGGAGCTTCCCCCCTGATTCCTCTCTTCTAATGAGAAGCTATTTTCATTTTCCTTAGTCAGTCTCACTTAAGAGATATGTAATGAAGCAATTACTTATTAGGGTATTAACACTGGCACTTTCCTGACTTTAAAAAATTATAGTTTTATCTACCACAATAACAAATAATGAATATAGATTCCAAGAAGAACCAACAAGAATCCTGTCCTGTTTCTGTTTAAGGACATGCCAAAAGTAGTGCTAGAAGAAATCATGGTGAAAAGGTTGGTGTATAGCTAAGTAGAACTACATGTCCTGTGATTAGCTTCTTAACTCCAGGGAAAACAGCATTTTTTTTTTTTCCTGGAACAGTTCAAAGTAGGCTGAGGTACATCGACAAGTATCTAGCTGACAGTAATAATCTGTAGGAATTAAATGAAGTGCTGTATGCGAGTGTCACATACTGAGTTTATAATCAGTTCATCTTTCAATTATTCTTAGTCATTGATAGTATTGTACATGATAAGAAGAGTCTTTGAATTGGACAATTGACTGCAGTGAGGGTATAAAAGTGCCTTGTGTATCCAGTATATTTGGATTTCTGCCTTAATACACAGATTAGTATTTTATCTGTCGTTGGTGGATTGTAGGGCTTTAGAAAGCAAAGATTTTTACATTAGAATAGAAGGCATAGATACATGGTCTTCACAGGACTGATTTTAGGTCAAGAACAGAAAAACGCGTGTGACTGAAACTGTCACCTCTTAAAAATCTCTGATGTTTTTTAGAGAGAAAGTCCACCATGACCAACACTTGCAGTTTTTAATGTTTCAAAGTATTTAGTAATTTCCTTAAAACAGTGTTTACTGGAACTGTAAGTCGAGAACATTGGACATTCTTTTACATTAGAAAGTAAAATCTCATCTTCACCCATGCTAATTACTCTGAAACACAACTATAAACCTAAAAATGGCTAGAGCTGTCACTTTGCTAGAGGCTGTTGTTAGCAGCATGGCAAGTTAGGATCCGATCAGTTCTGACCATGTGTTCACACACTTTTGCAGAACATACATACATTTTCATTGCTCACTTATTAGAACCCTTGGGATGAAAGAATGTTGCCTTTTAATGTTGAAGTAACTCACCTGTAGGTTACTAAGACTGTAAGATTGCACTGCCATTGTCTAACATGGTATCTCTGAACCCTTGATATTTGAAGCCCCACTGCTATTTAATAATATAATTGTTACAGACCACTTCCTTAGATTTCCATAGAGTGTACTTTTTGCAAGCATCTTACAAGCAATATATAAAAGAAGTGGGCTAGAAAGAGGTTAACCCAAAGATTGTTTTGAGTCAAATAGCCAAACTCCTTTTAACTTTTTAATTATCTGTCCAAACTTTCATCACTTCTCCTGAGCAAGATCTAATGAAAGTACAGCATTAACAAAAATGTGTTCTTTAATACCCCTATTTACTTATTAATGGAGGAGACTTGGTAGAATAGTGTTTATTTTGTTTCAAGACTGTAGATAAAACTTGATTTTTTTTTTTTTTTTTTTTTTTTTTTTTTATTTTTTTTTTTTTTTTTTTTTTTTTTTTTTTTAAATCCTGTAGGCTGCCAGTCATGCTGACATTAATTTGGGTACCTTCACTGTACTGTCGTTGGCTGGCAGCCCACTTAACAGGAAGTGTGGGGAGTGCATAACAAACAGGTCTTTGTTAAGTACTTGCTATTTTAAATGAGAGAGGGATTTCAGGCGTGTATTACCGGCTCAGCTCATACAGGCATTCATTGACAACTTATAGGTCACCTTGAGTTAATCTACATGTCTTTATGGGGCAGGTGCTGAATCATAAATATGCATTATTTTCAGCTCTGGTTTTCACTTTGTGTTTCCTAGCTGTTCTTCAGCATTCCCTGTCCTAATATAGAGCTTTCCCTAGAAAGCATTTTCCCATAGTTTTCAGTTTCAATAGAGAATTGAGGCAGATGCCTGCTCTGTTACCACTTCTCAATCATTCCTGCCTTTGGACTTTACATTGAATCGGAGTTGAAAAATTTTACACCACTTTTAGGACAAATGGCAGCAAAGTGCAAGATTTATGGTTGGTTATTACTTCTGCTTTTCTTTCTCAGAGAGAAAGAGAGAGAAGTGAAATGAGTTATGGCTTCAACATTACAGGCAAGAGAGCTCAAGGGGGAATTTCATTCTGATACAAATTTGGAAAGAGAGGTTGCTTCTACTAAGAAAGGCAGTTAGCCAGTGTTTTCATATGTTCTTTACTACATCAGATACCTGTGGTTTTGCTAGTAGTTGTTTCCCTTACTGTGTGGTGGGTTTTTTTTCTCTCTCTCTTTATTCTTCTTCCTTTTTTTTTAATCATTAAGACATACTATTTATTTGGTATGATTGTGCTACTTCGTGATTGTGACTTCATTCACAGCTTTGAATACAAAGAAGGGAAAGAACAAGAGAGAAGCCCCTTAAAAATAAAAATATATTTAGGAAATATGGAATAAAACCACAGTATCTTCTCTTCCTTTTCCACCTCCATCAGTATTGTTTCATATGTTAGATGCTTTTGCCTGTAGCCAGTCCCTCAATAAAACCAGGAGCAGATTCTGAGTTATAGTAGCAGGAAAGTCAAATGCAGGGCAATGCTGTTTATACTCGGGACAGATGGGTTTGTGAAGATGGGTTTCTTGTCTGATGCTTTCATTGCAGTCTTCTGTTTCTTTCCTCTATAAGGACATAGGCAATTTGTAAAGGAAAAGAAAAGAAAGGAAGTTGCATTGAAAGGTCACTATATACTGTGGTTTCAGTGTGCTTGAATGTATGCTGTCATTGCAGGGCCACCTGCAATATTAACACTTAAGCTGTTATTACTAAGATTCCAGGGTACTTGTTAATGTAGTTATTAGCATATTAACATACGTGGTTGAGACACATACTAAAAATAAGCACATGCACATGAAACTTGAGGCTGCTGGAAAGTGCACATTTAGCCTCATGTGCTCAGTGTTGTATTAACTGAGATTTTGTAGCTTTCTCCACCAGATGAGAAAAGAACAGAACTTCAGATCTTCAGTGGTGTCTTCGTGTGTAGTTTTTGCCTGTTGTATTAGGATTTTTAAATAGCATTGGGATTAGAATTCTATTCAAATTCAGATTCCCATGAACATCTCAAAAGAAAAAAGCCCACAAAACTATTACATGCATAAAAAGTGGCAACACTGACAAACTTGACTACCTGGTTTATTGTGTACTTAGCTTAAATTTGAATTGGATTATTTGGATGAAAACTCACTAAACAAATTAATAATTGATTGTGTTAGTCAAGTGTGCTATTCACAGTAATAATCTTGATCCTACAAAACTTCTAAAGCCACAGGCACAGTAACAAAAGCATGTGTCTGGCACAGTATATGTAGCCTCCAGATTGCTCCTATGAGAAGTTGTTGTCCTTGGACATTTTACTGGTTTAATATTCTTGTCGAAAGATGTGCTTGCTTGATGTACTCTGTTTTTTCTTTGTTTTCACAGATATGCTCTTTCTTCAAGGATCAGAGGCTATATTTAAAGTGGCTTTAAGCCTTTTGGGAAGCCACAAGCCCTTGATTCTGCAGCATGAGAACCTAGAAACTATTGTTGATTTTATTAAAAGCACTCTACCCAACTTGGGTTTGGTACAGATGGAAAAGACCATTAGTCAGGTATGAAATAATCTGAACGTATGAGTAGTATGCAAAGGAATGATCTTTTTAACAAGTCCTTGACAGAAAAACCACAACAGTGTATTGTGTTACTTCAAGCTGAGAATTCTGTTACTGTGGTTCTGAAGATGTTGAAAACTTTTGGAAGCATATGACTTGTATAGTACCTCTGTATTCATACATCTACATGTTGGTTATGGTCACTTTATGAAGCCTTTAATGAAAATGAGTTTCCTTTTTATTTTTTGAAGTGTGCAACACTTTGTTACTGGCAGCAATATTACAGCCCATGCGCAGTGCATTCCACAAAAAAAGCAGCAAGGTGGGCTAAAAGCCTTCTGAGTTTTCCTGTCTCCGAAGAATCTTGCTCTCTCTCCAAGTCTCATTTCAGAAGCAAAAATTGACTTACAAGAGCCTCACAAATGTTGACCTTACTTAATGAAATTAGAAGCCTCCCTAGGTTGACTTTGTCTATACTGGCTTTTATGGTGCTGGTTCAGTATGTTACAACAGTGCCTTTGTATTTCTGCCAGGAGTACATGGGGCAGTGCAGTCCCTTGCAGTGAGCAGTGACTCTAGACAGCAAAAACTGGGAATCCTTGATATACTCTTTTTAAATGGCAGACAAGGAAAATGATGCAATATTGCTAAGCTAGCAGAAGGCTCCAGACGATAACTGTGGAATGTGAAAACATCACAAATTATTGCAGTTAAGGCTTGCCTGTTTAGAAGCCCTAACTGTTACACTTGACATCTAATTTGCAGTAGGCAAATAGAAGACTGGTTTTAGCCTGTTTTTCTGAAGGCCTTTTGTGGTCCAAAACATGGGGGGTGTACTGTGCAGAACTGCAAATGCCTGGCACTCACCAAGGGCTGCAGGAGATCTGCAAAGCCTGTGGCTTGATAAAGAAAGCGGGCAGCAGCACAGTATGCTGCAGAATGCTTGTGAGGGGCTCCCTTCTGATCCCTGGCAGCAATGTTTCCAGGGGACATGTGCTCGAATTAGGATCAGAAAAATTGCTTCTAGTGCTTACTATCAAAGGAAGGAGGGGAGAACTAGAAAGCCTGTGCGAGGGGAAGGAAAGCAAGCGATTTCAAGGGGGCAAAGGGGATCGTATGTTATCTGCCAGGCTGGAAGCCTGGGGTGCACAGCTCTGCAGAGACTTGCAGTGCTTAGGCGACCTGCAGAAAACCACTGGCTTTGAGCAGAAGGAGGGGGAGATACTCTGTTTAGGCAGCTCTGACTGCTCTAAATTTAAAGTGGGCAGGTAGAAGTGAGTTGAAGGGAGAGCAGTTCCCCCGCTTTGATCAGGGCTGCCTTTGAAGAGAGCAGCTGTTTGACCAGCCCTGCAGTCCATACACAGCTCCTGGGCTAATCCCCATCCTCCTCACGCCTTCTGCAGCGTGGCCATTGGTTTACATGCCCTAACATGCCTTCAGTTAGCTAGTTTTCAAGTCAAGCTTTTGATTTGCCTCATGTTTCCCCCCTTTCAGATTTAATGCTCTGGGTATGACAGCAGGGATTTCCCTCCCTTCTCAAGAGCACAGAGGCTAGACGTGGCAGAGGTCATGAGAGGAACTAGCATTCTGCCCTGCTGAATTGCACCGTTTGTTTCATTGAAATTTCAACAGTGTGTGTTCTCCAGAGATGCTCAGATCTACAGAAAATGAAAGTTCCATATGTCTAACCAAACTCAAATTAAAATTGTATTTCAGCCTTCTGTACTTAGATGCTCAGCATGTGTGTTTCTGCTGCTATACAACTATGAGAGAATTTTTATAGCATATGTAACAGGTGTCAGAAACATTTCATAAACTGATGTTTTCTTCAACTATAACCAACAGCTAAGTTTTGTAGACAAAGCAGATAAATAAAATAGGAAATAATTCTTGTTATTTCAATAGGTATTTAAGATTGATATTAAGGATTTGATATTTGACTCATTTCCAAAAGAAATAAAGTACAAGAGGTTTAAAAATAAAGAATAACCCTTGAACTTCTATTCTTGGGCTATTTTCCAGATGCATTTTAAAATCAACTTTTGTTTCTACTGTGTTCTGTGATTGACACACTTGTCCTTTTAATTTACCACCTTCTTCACTGCTTTCAGAGGAGATAACTAGCTCAGGGACATTAGAGACATATTTCCTGAATAATTTGAAGGCAGATGTTTGCCAAAACCTAGAAAAAGGAAAACACAATAACAGTTTTTTCCTTTGGGTCACTCTGTGCACCTCAATTTATTTATCTGCTTTTAAAATAAAAGGTTTTCTTAATTTTCATGTATAAGTCTGAGCACTCATTTCGGTGATTCATAGTTAACAATAATAGAAGTCTGCTTTGACATTACATAATGTTTCCATTAGGTGTATTAGCGTAAGGATAGATTATTTCATTTTCTTTCAGTCTCTAGGAGTACCATAGAGTCATAAATAAACCTAGCAATGTTTACTGTTTTTCATTTAAAGCTTTCATTCTACTTAGCCTTACACTTGTACATGTGGCACATGGGCTTGGACCACACTTTTCTAAAGTGACATCTAATTCTGAGTATGTCTCGGAGGGTTTATGCCAAACTGAGTTGCATTAAATTTGAAATCTAAAAAGGGGAATACCCTACAAAGTCTACACTTCTTGAAAACTTTAGTGTAAGTGATTTTGCTGAAGTCAGGCAGCAAATCAGTAGCAAAGTTTTTAAGTAGATCCAATGCCAATGTATTGCACTCTACTGCCTCAATCTTGCCATTTCCAGAGTAGGAAATGTGAATGCCAAAAATTAAGTCCTTTTTTTATATGCAGTGATTACGTATCTAAGTCTAGATCCATAGATTTTAAAGCATTGAATAAGCTCTGTTTTTGATCTGCACAGCACCTAATAATATTTTTGTATGCAATAGGTGTTTGAAATGGATATTGCCAAGCAGTTGCAAGCTTATGAAGTTGAGTACCATGTGCTTCAGGATGAGCTTATAGATTCATCTTTAAATGACAATCAGAGACTGGATAAATTAGAAAAGGCAAACAGTAGCTTGCGCAAACAAAACTTTGATCTCCTGGAAGAACTGCAGGTACAATTTATATTTCCTATTTAATTAACATTCTAATTTATCCACCTTTTCAGAAGAGACTGTCCTACACCACGGCATAGGAGAGATTGGCGTTTGGTCTAGCAACTTTAAAGCATAGCCACATGCAATTTTATTTAGTTTAGCCTTTCAAGTTTAAATGCAGAAGAAATTCTGAGAAGGGGGTGGATAGAGCATATGCTTGCAATTAGTGAAAAGTTGATTCATCACACTGTCTCTTCTCTTGGAATTAAAATCATAGCTGTAGAAGATGACTAAAAATACACAAAGGGCTTTCTCAACTTCATTTTTACGTTTTTAGTCACAGCTTTGTTACAGATACTAGTCTATCACGAATGGGAAAGCTAATGCCAGTGTCACAATTTAGAGATACATCAGATATGGGATACGTTGTCTATAAAGACATACTCTTTCTTACAAGATGTTTAGACAATATGTGACATAATAATTTCTAATATATGCTCGGTGCCTTTTTCAGAGGCAGTACACCTGGTCTCTGTAGGGGTTATTCTTTGCTTAACTGTTCAAGAAGTCAGCTTTCTGGCTGCTTTATAACAGGACATTTGTTATAAAACTTTTGACCATGCATTTAGTTTGATGGAGAAAGGGACTTCAAGGGTAAGAAGCAGACATTTCAAGCCTCTTGATTATTGTTAAAGAGACATAGACTTTGTAAGATAATAGGTGAGGGAAGGAGTTCAGGTTTCTCAGCCATTGGTCCTGTATCATGACTAAAGCTAGCCAACTGTGCAGACTTAGATTGCCTCTCCTAACAAAAATTTGCTTAAGCTGTAAATTCTGATCCTGCGAGATCTGAACCTGTTTCAGGTTCTAAGAGGAGCCTTAGACAAGTCAGAAGAAGAGATACTCCTCTGCAAGATACTTTCATAAAGCTTTAGGCACATGTTGGATGTAGCATGAGGGAGAGGGATTTCTGAGATGAGATTCAAGATGTGATGTCCTATAGATACCTGCATCAGGGGACCTTCCACCCCCTCCTGCCCCTAAAGACTGCAGCCCTAAGCAGTTTTTTACACAGCCGATCTCCACCTGAGTGCTGGCAAGTCAGCACCTAACATCATAGCAGGGAACTTAACCGTCTGTAGTGTTGGAGCAATCCCTTTGTCTTGGAGGTGGGCTTCATCAGCCTTCGTTTCCTATGGTGAAAGGTGACCTATTGCTGATGGGAGGAAAACGCATCACCGAACAATGTGGGTCATGGTTTGTCAATATTTTGCCCCCAAAGGATGAACTTTTTAAACCACCATAATTACATGAAGGGCAGTGAGCTCATCAGAAAGGCAAATATTTCCCTGAAAGCCAACACCATCCAGTGCTCTTGACTCCAAATGTTACCCAGCGTTGAAACTTCCAAACAGATCGCTGCTTTTATCAAAGTACCTCAGCTACAGATCTCACGTGATGAATTTGAATGATCTAATACTTTGTTTCACCATGAAGTAGAATGCCCATATGTGCAGCCTTTCGAAGGAGAATTTTTGGAATTTTTCAAGATGTGTTGTCTATTTGCATATTGCACTAAATCCCCTCCTCCCCCTTTGCCTCCAAATCTGGCATTTTCTTGGACTCTGTCGAGATGAAATGAGGATGCAGCTGACAGGCTGGGTTGTCTTTGCTTTGCAAAGCACATGGAATTCAACAAATATGGCTGGCCAAAAATGTCTCCCAACTGACCCATACAGAGGCTTATCTTAACCTGCAGTTCTTTGGTATATAATTTGCAGACTTAGTAACTTTCTAATTTCATTACTTTGTATTATATTCTGAGTTTAATTGTGAACTAATCAAAGCAATCAAGTTGAGAGAGGGAAGTTTCTTGTTATAGGCAAAACCATAGTTGTAGTCTAAAGTACACAGATCTAATAGCATTCATACTTGCATTTACCTTTGCAGTTTTTCATCATTTGGAAAGTATTTTATATGTATTAATGTATCTCAAAAAATAGTTTAAAGTTGGTTTCAGTTACTAATGAATTTCTTTTTTTTTTTTCCTTCCCCTCCTTCCTCCCCCTCCTCCTTTCTTCTTACTTTGAAAGGTGGCTAATGGAAAGATCCAAAACCTTGAAGCCACAGTAGAGCTTTTATTGACCAATGAAGGCAAATTGAAGCAGTCCATTCTCACTCTTGAGCACGAGCGAGCAGCTTTGCTGAAAGCAGTGGAAGAGATGCGGGAAAAGACTGGTGATACAGATGGGAAGCCTCTACTTACTAGAAAAGAACACATGGATGCTGACTGACGTTCACAGTTGTAATGGAGCAGAGAAGCTGAGCAAGAAACAAAGGGAAGAACTGGGTCTTTTTGTCATGGTCCATGGGGATTTGACATTGTCACCTTCATTGTACATGCCTTACTGTAGCAAAGCAAGGTACGGGCATGGTGGCTTCCCATATCAGAGAAGCTGGTTTCTCGGGGAGAAGGCTCTTTCTTCTTAGTATGTAGAAATACTATGAACAGTAAGATGCCACATAATAATAAGCAGGAGAAACTTCATAGTGCGTGCAGTCATACACAATACACTGTAAAGATGTCATGGATTCTTCCTTAAGTGCTTCTAAACCCAAGTGCTTTGTGTTCGTCACATATTTTGTTTGTGTGTAGACCACCACCATGTTAAATAGCACATCCTTTAGAAGGTCCTTTGAAGAAATATGGCAGTGTAAAACCTTTGAATGGATGGCTGCCCCATTGCAGCTATGCGGTGGTAACGTTTACAGAGAGTTTTGTGATTGGACTCGAGATATTTTTGACAGTGTAATTCCCCTATAGCTTGACTGGGTTCTGTTAATTATGTTGTTTACGCTTCAGAAAACTGTTTCCTGATGCTTGAAGGTGTCAATCCATTGGACTCCAGAGATCTGGACTTCATCATATGTAACTATGCGTAATTGGGGGGTTGCCATCTGTTTTTATAAGTATGTTGTTTTAGTACATTTTTTGTTTAACAACCATTAATTTAGTGTATTGTTAGTTGGCATTATCTGATAAACATACTGTATATAGTAATTGCATTATGCTTAACAAAATACACTGACGTTGGTTTGGTGAAGCCTGTGACTCTTGCAACATCATCCAAGGATTTATATTCAGACTCTTCAAGTTTCATCTTATTTATTTCTGATCTGCTGTGTGATGTAAGACATCATTTTGCTGGGAAACTAATGCCCACTGTCATTTTTTTTTTCCCTTTGTTTGGTACTCTGTGCCCACCCATCCTCTGGGAAATGTTATTCTTTAAGACTTTTTCTGAAGTAGTGGAGGCATTTCAAGAGCTTCATGTTGTGCCAGATATGCTGAAACTGTTTTATAAAGGGTATGGCAGTTTGAATTAGGACACCATTCTTTTTACAATGCATCTTTTGAGTAAGATTACACATGTAAAAAAAAAAAGAAAAAAAATTCTCACTTTCCTTAATACAATGAAAGTAGTTTTCAGGCCAGTTAAAGCACCACTGCTACTAGTGCAATAATGTCCGTGGATATCCAATTGTTTGGGTTTGCTTCAGAATAGTGCATAGTGCTTCATGCATAGTGCCATAGTTTTGTTCAGTCCCAAGCACAGAGGTAATAGGCATTGGTGTTTTGTTATGGTGGAGATTCACCCAGGAGATGTGATTTTTTTTTTTTTTTTTTTTTTCCTTAAGTTGATGTTTTTATTCTTAAAATTTCAAAGCACACAGTTTTTTCTCTGACTGGCAATGTAGAAGAGGTTTTGTTTTGCTTTTTCCTTTTCTCATCCAAATCCCCCTAACACATTGTGGTTGTAGTTTAATAGGAGAGCTGTAACATTCATCTACTGTGCAGAACAAATACCTCTATGTAGATCAAGAAGAAAAAGAGAATTTACTCTTCAATTTCTAGAAGCTTTGTTTGACTCTGTCGTGTCTTAAATATGTCTGGTTCTTGCAAATCCACTCTGTATTCACTTAGTATTGAAATTCCAGATAAATCAGTTATTATTAATCCATTTACCTCTTAGGCTTGTTTTTTTATTTGGAAATCCATATTGAAGCTCATGCTCCGTGTTTAAAATCTTGTCATAATGGACCTTATACTGTTAGAGCACTCAGTAATGTTGCATTTTTACAGCATAGTGCCATAATTCCTACACTGACTTTTTAACAAGAGCAATAAAAATAATAATAATCTATGCCTACATCTATGTTTGTACATTTTTYGACATTTAAAAACAAAAACACAGTTGGTGGGGTGCCAGTTCAGAACCGTGCAAGATGAGACTTTCCCTGAAAGTACAGTACCATCTACAGTGGTTGTTAATGAAAAGACTCTTCTAAACATGCTAAGAATCCAGTTGTGATCTTGGGACCTGCATCTGCATATGTTGACTAAGGGGAAGTACGTTCCACATGACTCCAGGGATGCATTCCTTTTCGTGATGTTTTGCTTCTCTGCCAGTGTAAGTGGAGGACTACTTCTAGTCCAAAGCCTTTTATTGAGAATTTGTGTAATTCCAGAAGTAAGTGCACTTAAATGAGAACTAAAGTCACCGTTCTCAGAATGCACAAATATGGTAAATAGCAAGCAACTTTTTGCTTTTGTGACTATATAGATGTAACTGTTTCATTGTACCAGGGAGTTGAATTTTCTGTGGGTACAAATGAATTTTTTATTTGTACATATGCAAATTAATATGATTTTGTTAAATATGTAAATGTCTGGCAAAGTGAGGGATCATGCCATCCACTGGTCCAGGGTCTGAACATGAATGAAACAGTAGATTTAAGTCTTTCTGCTGCTTACACTGAAGCAGATATGTGGTATGTTGCTTCAGTATGTCTTTCCCCATCCTGTGCTGATTTTTGTCACCAGGCCTCTCTGGTTAAAGGGGCCAAAGTGGAAGAGTGTGGAGGAAGGTAATATCACTTACCCAGTTCCAAACTTTGGAAAAGCTTGGGACTTTTCCCTTCAGAAGTATGAGAAAGAAGTAATAGAGCCCAGAGCTAGTCCCAGATACTTCCTGGATACTCCTGCATCCTTCTCCAACTACCTTCTGTAGCTGAGCATCCTTAAGGATGCGTAAAATTAATTAGATCTCCTGTTGTCTGAGTACCAGCAATTGTCATCACACACTGTGTCGTKGTTTAACCCCAGCCGGCAACTAAGCACCACACAGCCACTTGCTCCCTCCCCTCGGTGGGATGGGGGAGAGAATCAGAAGGGTAAAAGTAAGAAAACTCGTGGGTTGAGATAAAGACAGTTTAATAGGTAAAGCAAAAGCCGCGCACGCAAGCCAAGCAAAACAGGGAATTCATTCACCACTTCCCATCGGCAGACAGGTGTTCAGCCATGGCCAGGAAAGCAGGGCTCCATCACGCGTAACGGTTACTTGGGAAGACAAATGCCATCATTCCAAACATCCCCCCCTTCCGTCGTCTTCCCCCAGCTTTATATGCTGAGCATGACGTCATATGGTATGGAATATCCCTTCGGTCAGTTGGGGTCAGCTGTCCCAGCTGTGTCCCCTCCCAACTTCTTGTGCACCCCCAGCCTCCTCGCTGGTGGGGTGGTGTGAGAAGCAGAAAAGGCCTTGACTCTGTGTAAGCACTGCTCAGCAGTAACGAAAACATCCCTGTGTTATCAACACTGTTTCCAGCACAAATCCAAAACATAGCCCCCTACTAGCCACTATGAAGAAAATTAACTCTATCCCAGGCAAAACCAGCACATACTGTCTTCCATATGAACAGTAATTTCTGATTCAGAGAATGTTCTAAAAAAAACCCTGCAAATCCATACACTGGCTCTCAGCAGGAATCCTGAATGAACCACTCCTGGAAAATCCAAGTTGAAATAATCAACATTTTCTCCATCTCACTTCTACAGATAAAAATCTCCAGGTGTGATGCTTAGTTCTTGAAGAAAAGAAAAAACAGTGAAAAAGGAAGGAAGGAAGGAGTTCACTTGTATGCGCAACCTAGACTTCCAAAGGTGCATGACAAAGGCAGCAAAGTGTGCAGTGTGAGTGTGCTAGCGATGACGTTAATGCAGTAGTCCAGAGAGAGGTCAGCCTGAAATGTGGAAAGAACTAATGTTGGCATGTGCAACAAGAAAAAGTCAGCTCCTCTAAAACCATAGCAGTGAACAGCACTGCATAGCTGGAGGACCTGCTGTGGTGTGCTGCGGTCACCCAGTTCTGGTTTGTTTTTTCCAACTAGTGCAAGTGGTAGTTTGTGGTAGGTACTTGTGACTCCGTGTGCTTCTGGCTGTTTGATGTACTTTTATATTTTTCCCTGTTGTCTATTTCCAGAGATCATTACTTAATACAGAATCTGAGAATGATGATACAGTGCCTATCATGTGGGAAGGTCAAAGCACTTTCATAAAGGCACATATTACAGGTCTTCCCTTGTTTAGAGTGAGAATTGAGTCACAAAGAAGTTCAATGACTTGCACCAAATATTTCAGTTTCTCACTGGTTGCTGGCACTGAAATCCAGATCTTCTAAGTCATGGTCAAACTGTCTTCCTGGTTGTCTGAAAGATTGTTCCAGAAGGTCTGTAATGTGTACTCAGTAGTCATGCAATGCTCTGCTGAAACAATGTAAAATGGGAAGTGCACCCTCTGGAACCTTGGCCTTCCTGACAGCTATACCTCCCTCCCAACAGTAACTCTCTCCGTCCTACTAAAACACATTGTCTCCTTACCAGGTACCTCCTCTGCAGGTACCTAGCACCCTCCAGCTCTTGCTTGATGCACTGGAGTAGGTGCACTACCAGCAATCTTGAGTAGTAAGGATGGTAGTATAGCATCACCAGTCAACTAATATTCTTGGGATTTTTTTTCAAACATAGTAATCTTTGGTAAGAGTTACCATTACTTAGGACAAAGTCATGAAACTGCAGCTAGTAGGACTCTGAATGAAGGACAGTAATCTACACAAAGCAAAGAGGACAACATAGCTAGTGCTTTTTCTCCTTTGGGATCTTCCTCCACCATTCAGTGGAGCAAGGAGCTGAATCCAGTTTTTTTTACTTCAAGTCCACCACAATAGCTGCTGCTATTCCACCATAATAAAACAGCCTGGTATGTCAACACAGCAGAGCACACCACCACTTCTTAGCCAAGTCAGCTGGGATAGTGTCAGTGCCCTTGATGCATTCCCCTCTCTCCTGGGGGTTTGGCTGCTTAATTAGATAATGCAACTTAGATAATGCAGACATCTAGCTTTGACGCATTTCTGCAAATTCTCCAAATTCAAAAAATCTCCAGCGGCTTCTGGCCTCAATGCCTGCTGGCCTTGCAGCCATGCAACAAAAAGCTGGAAGAAGCCAGGTGCTTCCCACCTGCCACCATTTCTTAGGAGCTGCATTTAAGCTGAGGCTCTTGTGCTTGGTCCCTGCCTGAGCTATATTGCAGCCACACTTGCATCTGGCCGTGTACCCTTGTTGATCCTGACCTATGCACTTGGCTTCCTGGCTTGACCTCAGACCTGCCTCACCACCACGGCCTTGTCTGGTGACTTGGACCGTTGACCTGCCTTGCTTGTCCTTTTTGGGTATTGTGGGACAGCCCCCTTGTCAGTAAGTTGCCCCCCTTGCCTGCCTGTCACTCTCAGCTCCTGGCTCACTTTCCCCTTCAGAGCAGCACCTGCCCTTGCTGCTCCCCAACACACAGCCCCATAGCACAGCTCAAGTTACGTGTCTGCACTGCTTCTGATTCCAGTGCTGGGCTGGTCAGAGCTTGTTCAGGTGTCTCTGCATGCCACTGCTCTTCATTGAGCAAGCAAGCCAGTTCTCTTAGAGCTTGCTTAGGGACCTCCAACACAATGGTTGCACTGTGTAAAAGGGCACTTACTAGTCTCCCATCTATTCCAAAATACTATGATCACGTTCTTTTCCACTTCAAACAGTGGAAAAGTGGACATAGTATTTGTATACTATGTTGATGACACCAAAAAAGCACCTAAAACAAAAATAATACATTTTGACTACAGCTGGATGAATGCCTGATTGCTTGAGGCACCTTAGATCACTGCACAGTATTTATACTGTGTCACGCCCTGTGATGTGAAGTAATCTTTCTTTAACAGAGCTTTACTAGAACAGGTATGTGGGAGGGAGAAGAACACTGGCAGCCAAGCTCATCGTTGGGAGTGCAACCCAGGCATTGCCTTCGGAAGGCACATGTGCGGCTTACACCCACTAAGTTTTACATAACCTAAATTAGGGTGGATCACTGGGTACTCATTTGCTCATGCAGCTGCCAGAAAGTGTTCCTTTCATCTAAACAAACCTGAGGCTGCAAGAATTCAGTGCCTCAAAGTAGGCCTTGTCAGCATAACCCAAAGCAAATCAATAAGTACTTCATTATGTAGAAGACTCTACTTATTCCTTTGTATACATGGATTTTTCTTTCTGTCTAATTGTATCATGTATTTCCATGGTATTAGAAAAGCTTTGGGGCTATAGATGCTAAAAGATGATGAAACTCCTCTTACAGAGAGAATAGAGATGATTAAAACAAGGGTTCTGGAGAAGCTTGTACTAGCTCCCCACCCCTGTCTTTTCTCATGCAACATTTCAGAACCCCAAAGAGATTTTAGGAAATTTTCCTGACATTTCTAAAGTGTTATATTTCACAAGTAGAAATTGCTGCTACAAAGAGAGATGGAAGCAGGAGTCTGCTTTTGATTAGAAGTAAAATGACCAACAAAGATGTTCCGACAATGGTCACATTGGTCCTAGGCTCAACTGGATGCCTACTTTCTGTCACTGTCTAGTACTCTTCTGTAATACCTTTCCTTTTGTTAACATTTCACATGACTGCTTGTCTACAAAGGAGATATAAATACATTTTTCATTTTCCAACTAAAAGCAAAATATGATAATTACCTTTTGTATCTGTCTGTTCTTCTGTTACTAATGAGAGAGCGAGTTTCCATTTCTCACTAGTTATTTGCAAGTCAGTCTAATCAAGATGGTCCTCAGAAAAAAAAGTCTTCTTGCTACAACTTGATTCGCCCTACTTCTCTTGAAAGTGGGGGTTTTTTGACTGTTTAACTAGCATTTAAGAAGTTTCCAAGTTCCGTTTTCTCAGATTTTTTTTCATAAGCTGTTATACGATGAACTAATACTTATAACACTCCTATATAGAGTCTTTTTCCATGTTTCCAACATCTGATGCTTAGGATGTTGTGGCTCAGTAGATAGTGAAATGTCTTGCAATGTCAAAGATTTGGAATTGCCAAGGCAACAGTTGACTCAAAGAGCGTGTTTCTTCCATGTATTAGTTAAGATGAGCTGAGTAGCTTGAAGAGTCGGCCACTGATTGGGACTTTGAGCTCACGAAGCCATGGATTCTTGATGGGATTAGTGGTACATGTATGTCTCCCCAGCTCGTCATTTGCAGTTTTCTCTTAAGGCATATCACAAAAAATCTGATCCCAAAACAAACTAAAAACCTCAAATGCAGTTGCTGTTTAGTATTTAGTGGCCTGCTACACCAATTTTGTCTGGTATTTTTTGGTAAGGAATCTCAAATGGTGGTTTCGGTGGTTAGAGACTGAGGTAACAGGCAGATACAGAGGAGCAGTGAACCTTGCAATTGGCAAAGTAGCAATATAATTAACAGTATGTAAGTAAGGAATAATTATAGAGCCTTTGGAGKGCATTTTATACAGTAAGCTTGTCAAGAAAGTTGTTAATAAACATTATGCTCATTTTGAGAGAAGGAAAAACTAAGATGCCTATTAAAAATGGAAAGAGATGGACTGTCAAGAAGAGAATATGTAGGGCCAGCCGTGATAAAGCCATGACGTTTTCAAGACCTGCAGTAGGATGTCTAACATACCATAAAGAGGTATGAGTGCAAATATCCATTGAACTGAGAGGCAGTGAAATAATCTGAGCATAGTGAAATAATCTGGATAAGCCTCAGAAAACTTTCAGGGTTTTTTGCAGTTCCTCATGGAGTTCATAGGGGTGGGCCTCAGAGCAAGCAAGGTTTCTCTGATGAAGAAAATGTGCTGTTCTTTTCAAACAGTGGAGAAAGTCAAACAAGACCTGATCACATAACCTAGTCATCTGGCCAGGAAAGGTTGCTTCCTGCTAGAATGGAAAATAAAGGAAGACTTTTTAATACAAAAATATCCTCCAACAGCCTCTGGCATATCTCTGGGATACACTGACATCTCCATGGTGCTGAGAACAAGCTTCAGTTTCAATAGTACCTAGAAACAACAATCAAGTAACAATTTAAGTAGCAACTTCCAGCCATGGACACTTTTACAATATGTAACCTTGCTGGAGCTGAAACAAAGACAGTCCATGATGCTGGTCTATTATCGTAAGGCCCCTGCTTGAAACTTTTCTTGGTGATACCTGCCACCTACCTTACCTTTAACAACAAGAAAAAGGTATTTATTCACAAAATTTGGATTTGATTGTTTGACTGTCAAATTTGTGACCTTAACTTCATTGTTTGGCATTAAGCTGCTAAACTACATCAACAGAGTAGAAAGATGGCTTTAATGCACTGACTTTGCAGGAAGACAATAAAAAGGATGGTGAGACAGAATGTATGTAGGTGTTTTACCCTGTACAGAAATTATATCTGCAGAAACTGCAGGTGGCTCACTCGGCTCCTGCAGGATTTAATGGGATTGTGTGATGGAGTCATATATAACTGCTGACTTTAATGTTACTGTATGCCAGTTTAGATGCTGGCTAGCGTGAAAGGTGCCATAGCAAGCCATTATCCATGCTCTGGTAGCTGCCAAGCTCTGTATGGGGTAGGAAAAATAAGTCTGTGTTAGCCTAAATCAAGCATGCATAAACAGCATGTTCTATCCTCAGAACATCTTTAGGCATCCAAAATTATTGTCTTTTTTTTTAAAAAAAAAAAAAAAAAAAAAAAAAAAGCAACATTTCAGATTCTCTCATAATTTGTTCCAAGCATCTCAGTTCCCGAAAGGAGTACTATTTTAACTGGGGCAGATGTTTACAAGACATCACTAAATAGCTTCAGATTAAAGCAACAATTGCTTAAAATTGTGGACAAATTAAGGAATATATATTTGGACATTTGAGTGGATCTGCGCTAATTATTATTTGCTGAGTGTGTGTCCCAAGTACAGAAAATTCTTGTTTCCCCCTTTTTAAAACCTCATGACTCAACAAAGGATAAAAACTTCCATTGTCAGCTTTTGCTTAAAAAAGAAGTAGGAAGTTCTATGATTAAAGGAACATGAGTGTATGTGAGAGAAGGAGGAAATGAGAGTTTCAGAAGCAAAGAGCTGACAGCAGGGATTTACCCAAACCCTTTGTATGACCTCCAGAGAGATCCCAGCAAACAACACGCAACATCTCACTGCTGTGGCGTACAAATTTCAGGAATTTTTAGTCACTGCAGTGTTATCTCAGAGAAAAGGTTATAGTATACTTTCCCTTGAAAGCCACTTCTGTATTCGCCTCCCACCAGCTACTCTATCTTGCAACGTAAAGATGGGACATGCATGTAACACAGACACAAGGCAAAACGCCTGCAAGCTCTGTTGTCTGTCACTTAACCACTATGCCATGATGAGCCAACCAGTCAAGAGGAAGAACTTACATCACTGGGGACTAAGGTACTTGCTTCAACTTGTGGGGTCCACAAGAGTCACCTGCTCTGTACTGACTCCAATCCCGTGCATTTTGGTGAAGCGTATCTTCTGGAAAACCAGCAGGATATGATCGAGCAAGCATCAAGAGATGATGACTTTTCCACTTTCTATGACAGTTTGATCTAGGAGAGAAGGTCAAACAAGAATGAAAGGCTGAAAACTCTATAGAGCCAACAGACATCTTGTTTTGAGCAGGCAGATCAACCATTGGAATAAAGAGTTCTTAAAAGACTTTATGTTTTCTCCTGCATTGCCTTCCTTACAAAGTATGGTTTCTGCCCAGCAGTTGTTGGTACTGCTAGCCCTCTCACCTGTACTAAGGAAACCAAGGGCATGGGCAGTCTGAAAGCTTTTATGCATGTCAGGATCTTGCTTTTTCAATCAGCGACTTAAGGATGGATGTTAGGCCATGTCCCATTCCCGATGCATGGTTTCAAATTCAGTTCCTCCCTTCAGTTCCTCATCCTTGGCTACTTTCTCGAGGCACGTCTCCCCACTTCTCTAGAGGTAGATTTAAGAAAAGCTGTCTGTGATCTAAGATATACTGAACCTACCAAATGGAGCAGTTCATTTCACCTAGAATCCACACCTTATTGCTCTGCTTCCTAGCCAAGTTTATTAGTTTGGGCTCAGTGTGGTCCTGATGGCAGTCATGTGATTCCCAGTTTGGAGTTAGCCTGTGCCCAGCAAGCTTGGAGTACAGAAGGAGCCTACACCGTTCCATGGAGACATACTTTGGGTGTTATCAGGTCAACTTCAAGGCTTCCTCTTGACTAAGGTACAATGAGTATACAAGCACTGTGAAGTGTTTTTCCAGCCCTTGACTATTTATGTTGTGGGCTTCTGTACCACCTTCCATTTTTTGTAATTGTTGGAAGACAGGCACAGAAACTGTATGTGATGCTCCATTGGTGGTCTTCTGCATGGCCCTGGTTAGTCCTTCATTTCCATGTTTATAGATGACATTAGATCTTCTTGTCCCAGCACACCCTGGGAACTCATTAAATTTGCTGGCAATGCCCGTGGCTCCTAAGGCCTTTTCAGTCATGGCCATTTTCCATCATCCAGATGTTTATTCTGTAGCTATGGCACAGATTATTCATTCCCAATTGTGTAACTTTTCACTGCATTAAAACATTTGATTTCCTTAGGACTGCATACCACTATAACAATCAAGACCACGCAGAAGCATTCCTAAGCTTGTATCTTCCAAAAGATCATCTGTGGGGAAAAACTTCTATAACTGCATTTCTCATCCTCCTATGGAAGCTTGCAGGATTCACGGAAGTTTCCCGYCTGGAAGTATGTACATCATGATCACCCAGCTTGCCTGTTTCCAGCCCCCACTGCTACATGSGTGGGCAAGGCACTGGGCTGAGACCAGATCATTAATTGAACTTTTTAAAGGTAGGAGCAACTTTTAAATGTAAGCAACTCAAGAGTTGCCAACTGTGTTAATTTACTAAGCTCCTGGACATTCAGCATATCCTAAGGTTCTTGCTGGCTACCAAACTGGCCTAATTTGGAGGCAAAAAAGCAGTTACGAGTCACACTGGAGGTCAGATGGAATTGTGAAAAGATGTGCTGCATATTCCACAAGAAAAGGCTAAGCTCATTCCCTTCCCTTAATTCATTTGGCCATTTGTCCTAACTATTTTCTGGCTGTAATGAAAGAGAGAGCTTTTTCCTGCTCTCTCCAACCGTCTTTTGCTAAAGGATTATAAAGCTTCAGGCAATTAGCCTGGCTATGTAACCATTGCTGTTACTGGAGGAGGTTTAAAAATTAAACAGCTGTCATACCCAGACACATCACAAAAATCAGGCTGATGATTATAATATAGGCTTACACAGGGCAGATGGTAACTATCTTCTTAATTACAAGTTTTAAGGACTTTGTGTCTCTCAGATCTAGCATGTTCTGTCTACATAAGGGAAGAAACACCAACATCGTGAAGTATTACCCTGCTGCATCTTATCAGAAAGGGAAGAAATTTGGTTTTAAAAAGAAAACCCACAAAACTTTTGGCAGAGATTTAAACTACTTTTTTGTTGTTGTTTCATTTTACTTTTCTTTTAGTGCCTAATATTAAAGGACCCAAATTTATCCCCGGGGGGAATTCAATCATCGATTCCAACAGGAACAGGATGGTACCCTTGTTATTCCTACCTCAGATAACAAACTGCCTCTGGGGGAGGGGTTCCTTTGTTGTTGCTGGTTATTTTTTTAATGTGTTTGTTACCCTTGGAGTTTAAGACCTAAGCCTATAATCTTCAAAGCAAAGCAGTGATTGTGACCCTAAGCGAAGGAGGTGCTGTAATGCTGTTGTTCAGTATTATGCAAGCTGCTGAGCGCTGTGCTGTGCAGAATGCTTCCGTCTCCTCCAGACATCAACTTACATGAGATGTAGTTTTTCTAAATGATACCAGGTGTTGTACAGAAAAAACAGGAGAGTAGAGGAGCTGAACCAAGTTCTTGGTATGGCTTTCCACACGTTGCTCTAGGCAGACACCTTCTACAGGTGAAAACGTGGCCCTAATCATGAGTGGATTTAAAAGCATTCATTGACCTTGATCTTTCTATCAAACTTTCTACTTTGGCATTTGAGTACTGTACAAAGTTAGTGTCCCCAGAGRATGGTATGTTTTCCTAACAGTTAACTTTTGCCTAAATCAGAGGGTTTTAGGCCACAGGGGATTGATGAGCTAGCCAAGTACGGAACTGCAAACTGGTTTCAGCTACAATGCTGAAGTAAATGTGGCAATCAGGAAAAAAAGCATGGAAAGACAAGGGCGACACAGATGAGACCAGACAGCTTTAAGAGGGTTGCTACGCGTCCTGCATGCTCCTAGCGCTGTGCTTCACTGTGGAGGCCCCACTGAAATGCTGGCTGTTGTGCCAAAGGCCGTGCAGGGGAAGCAACTGGTGGGACACGTTAGAGAAACCCGATAAACAAACYGAGCATCAGAGAGAAACCGTAGAAAGGGCAGGGTGGAGGCACAGGAAGCAAAAGCCCTGTCACCAGCAGTCCCGTCCTGCCGCCGCTAGCCGACTAATCGTCGGCATCTGTCCGACACACATGAAAGTGCTGCAGTGTTTGGCGCCAGAGACATCAAACCTCCTGCATGCAAGGGGATGAACATGTGAAAGACAGCCGGTGGGGCCTAATGAAGTTTCCAGAAGAAGCCACGTGGCTGAGTCTGCCTCAAGATTTCCATTTACACCAACCTGAAAGATGAGGCTTTGGGTTTGATTTGTATTGATTAAATTGAGGCTCTAATTTTTACATGATTTGTATATAGAGAGTAATTGCATTTTTGTTATCTGTCTTCCAGATACAGATTTAGCTGCTTTGCCAGAGTGAACATCAAGCAATGTTTCCTTCTGAAAAGCTCAGGGAATTAAAACTTTCTAGAGAATCTTGTACCTATTTCCTACATTTAGCATAGTTTTAATATTACTGATCTACAGTATGACTCAAAGACTCTTTTAMTTTTCAGTTAAAGCAGTCAGCTAACTTCAGGCATTGATTTTCAAAATGAGTATTTAATTGACTTCCTAATTTTGCATTTGTGCAAGAGTCACAAAGCGTGTATTTCTGCGTTAAGGAATTCACGTCAGTGGTGAATCAAGTTCTCCACTAGATGGTAATGTTGTTTCAGACGATTTGTGTTGAAAGGAGCTTCTCTGCCAACAACTCCAAAAGGAAGTGGAATCCATGAGATTTGTCTAAGAAGTGATCTTTGGATGATTTGGGGAAGAAAAAAGTTTCCGTTTATTAGAAAATCATTTTTGGTTTGAAAAGGTTTTGATGAAAACTTTGTATGTGCTGTAATTATTAGGATCATGGAAGTCTTAGTTCATGAAACAACTTTGAAAATGTCTAAAAACAATGAATTAATTGACAGACAATGCATAAGACAAGCAGAACAATCTCTGCTTTATGCTCTTGTCTGATACCCATCATTGTTGCTGGGTGACTCAAAATCCTTCAGTTCTTTCTAGCCACAGTTTTGCTGGGAAGTAGAAAAATACTCTTCTCCTCCTTTTATGGCAATGGAGACAGGGAAGCAAAAGACTTATTTCTGCAACGGTACTAGAAAGCCTCACTAGCTCCATCAGTGCAATCCTTGTGGTAAAATAGCAGCTGTGCTCCTCTTCACCTGCCTCCTGGGGCTTGGTGCGGCCAGGCTGGCATATGCAGATAAAGTACAAACCACGGTGTACATGCAATGGGGACTCTGGGCAGGCCCTGCAGCCAGTCGCACCCGTGCTCGCAGGTCTCTACCGGCTCTGTGCAGAGCTGGTGTGCAGTGCTGGTGGTGCTGGGCGGTGATACTGGAGAGCATCGCTGCCGTGCGGCTTCGGCACAAGTAATATTAGTCCACTGCGGTAAAAATCAGATCAGGGAACAAGCACCTTGCTATTCACAGTGAATGTGGGCTGCAGAGTTGGGACCGAAAGGTGGCCTTTATCACAGAAACATAATTTACCTTTATTTGCATTCAGCAAAACACAACCACTATGAAATGAAAAAAGGCCAACATGCCTCACAAGGAGAAATACTGTTCCTTTAGGTGCTACAAGCAGACAGCTGCAGGCCTGCTCCTAAGCAATAGCTCAGGCCAGTGCAGCTCTGGAAAATGTTTTAATAAGTCTTTAAATAGCACATAGCATTAAAGTTAAATACGGTTTCCACCTTAGATCTTGACCTAAGGTTTCCAGCTTCTGTACTAAGATTAAGCATGAAATTCAATAGACTCTTATATTAAATTTTACCTTAGTGTGCTGACAGATCTAAACTGCAGTATTGCAAACCCTAACCTAAAATTAGCTCAGGTTGTTTCTTAGAGGTGATCTACTGATCTTACACATTAAAAGCAGAATTATACTATTTGCAAACAATAACATGCTCTCCACTAGCACTGGCTGAGAACATCATCACTTAACTTATATCAAGTAAGAGAGTCCCTGTCAACACTGGATCCTCTGATCACAGAGACTCAATTATATATACTTTAAAGTTCGTCTGTGCTAGTTTTATTTTTAATAATAAAGCAAAGTTTAAAAAAAGACTTTTCACCTTGCACTTGGAACAAGAAAATAAGAAAGATACCACCAGGAAAAACTTAACAGAGCTTTGATTTAAAGTAATGATTCCTGATTTTGGTAGTTCTGCAATGCGATTCCATTAGTTGTTATTAAAGGATTATTCAAGCCTTGGCTACAGAGAAGGTTATGGCTATAGATACAGTTATGGAAAGGAACAATTTGGATTGAGAGAGGCAAATGTAACGCTTCTGCTTCGATTTTGCGTTAGTTTCCTTATTCTGTACTCCTTGCACACTTCAGCCCGATGGAAACATGGGTAACTGTCACTTTTGCTTTAAATCAGAGAAACAGAGATTTGTCCCACTCTCAAGAGACATGAGATGAATCTCACGCTCAGGGAAGTCTTTGCAGACCCTTCTGAGGGCACTTGCCCATTGCCCTTTGCTGCACCCCTGCCTTACCTAGAGAGGCAAAATTTACAATGAGAGGTAATAGTTTTAATCAGAGCTAACATATTTGATGACCTTTGGGGCTCAGATTGTATTCAACTGTCCAGATAGGAAGCTGCAAAATCGGAACTGAATGAAGGTTAGACACACTTGCTCTTATCACATGCATACCACGTTGGTTACCCTGGATGTTTTGCTGACCTACCCACCAAAGACACCTTCTCATGGCTGTATTTAAGTCAATCCCCAACCGACTAGCAAGCATGCCAGCCAGAAGAACCTTAGCTAAAAAAGACAAACCTGTTGTTAATTCTAAAGACGCTAAATGGTGCTGTCTCAGCCAAAACTGCCACTGGTTTCCACTGGAGTATGGTCTCAGAAAGGAGTAAGTGCAGGACTGAAGGTTAAAGACCAGCTTTACATGAGAAGAAGGATGAGTACATCCTGGTTATCCAGTCGTCTGTTGCCACACTAAAACTTGGAGACCGCAGCATATATTTTGATTTTAGCACAGTCTTCTGTCACAAACACCTGCTCTGATACCTAACAATATAATTAAGATTAACATTATATTATCATGACCTTTAAGACCATCGCGAGCCCCTAGCTATGTGGAGTATTGGAGTTTCTTCATGTTGCAGATCATCTGAACACAGAAAAAGAGCAGCCTTTCTGACGCTCTTTGCAGAACAAACTTTTAGAAAAACCTCTGGGCAACCCGTCTTCTACCCGCAAAACAAAGTTCTGTCCATACTCAGTGACAGCCCAGTAACCCGTGAGACCCACTCAACGTTACACAACGCAAGTGGCTGCCACCCTGACTTTTGGCAGGGCAATCTCAATGTGCTTTTCACAGAGAAAACATGCAAGAGACCTGGAAAACCTTTTTTTTCTTGCTCTTTTTCCTAATTTGCAGCTGCTAGTTCTGAGACATCAGAACGTGTCGGATGTCCTCACCAGCGTGTCGGATTTTCCTCCCAGAGGTGAGGACAATACTTGACCCCACAATTTTGTTCTGAGCCAGGTTTGAGGGACAGAACCTGTTTCACGTTGCTGACAAGTGGCACTGCTTTTGGGTCACCGGTGAGTTCGTAGATACACGCAGTGCCTCCCTAGGTAGCTCACCATTGCCCAGACCACATAGCCAACTAAGAAAAGGATGGATGCATATGAGTTGCGTTAGAGCTGATTTTTACTGGAAAACGAATTCATTACTTAATCAATGTAGTGAACAGGAAAAGTCTGTTTTGGTGATATTTTTCCTTTTATTGAGAAAAAGATCTGAACAATGTAGATGTTTTTAAGTTGAAATGTATCAGATGTTTGTGTTGTATTGCACTCTTATTATTCTCATAATCTCACAATATTATGAAATCTAATTTAATACTGGGTGTTGTAATTTGGCAATCTAAAAAAATCTTATCCAGAAAAAATTTCACTATCTCCACTTATCATCACAAATTAAAATCCCGGCAATTTTACAGCTCTCTGTTAGAAAAGAGCTAGTTAGAAAGCCTTATTCCATTTCTCTGCTCCTCTACGAGCTTTTCATCTTCAGATTTCAAGTGCTTTAGAGAGGACATCCCATTTTCTCCCTCTTTATAAGCACAGTAGTGGAAACATAATGAGTTTAAAAGGCCCTGTTAGGGCTCACCCTGCTCTGCAAAAGCAGAGGCACAAGGGAGACGGATGTTGGAGAGCCCTTAGCCCCTCTCCGCCACTCTAACCCCTAAATAGCCCTGCCTTCCCTGGGTATAAACTCCTAGTCAAAGTGCAGAGCATGGTGGCACTGAGCCAGGAGAGAGAAGCTGAACTGTAACAGCAGAAAGTATTGAAAGATATTACTGGTTTGGGGGTGGTGGTGCTAAGACATATGAATAAGCAGCGATCTGCATGCAACCAAAGTCTTTAAAAAGTACTATTTGYTTTTGACTATGCATTAGATGTCTAAACTCTATGCTCTAAATGGAGCACGATTAAACATGTATCTTAACCTTTAGAAAGCTGAAATATTTAGCTGTTCTTCCAAGAGCGAGCCCTAAAATTAAATGACCCCACATCTATATTGCTGCTAGATCTGCACTCCAGTCATCGCTTATTTTTAGCAAAAGGTGATTAACTTCCTTTGTCCAAATCAATGTATTTCTAAAAAACAACCAACCCCAAGGACCCTGAGGCTAATGCTTTTTCCCATGCAACAAGAGAAATACATGCAGCACCAGTGAGCGGAGAGAGGCAGGGCAGGGGACCCCTGGACAGCAAACAGCCCTCGCCTGGTGCAGGGGCCACTGTACCCTGCCAGGGACATGTGAGAAGGGCAGGGCCAGGGTGAGGGGCAGTGGGAGCCCAGCTTCGCCGAGCAGTGCCAGGCAAAATTCTCCAGCTTCACCCTTGGTGTGAGCAGGGGTGGCAGGCCCAAAGGAGAGTAATGCTGTTAATGCCAGACGGGGACCTTGGGAAAAGCATCAACATGTGAGAGCTGCTGGGCACCGCTGAGACGTGACTTAAGTTGATTTAAACAGTCCAGTCTCCTAGATTATTCGCCTGTGTCGCTGCCTGTGCGTCCTGGAGGGACACCACCTTGGAGCACAGCACGCACAGGCTGAGCGGGTGACAGGATTCGCCCTGTCCGTAACTTTCTGTGCAGAGCAAAGCACATGGTGGGGTGGAGCACAAAACACCTCTGGAAAAGGCAAACTGCTAGAGCTGAACTTGCTCTGCTGAGGACACGGGTGACGAGATCCAGTGCTGCGTCTGTACAAGGGACCATGCAGAGTCTAGGGAGAGGATGACATGAACAAAATTTCTTGGGCTGTTCATGGGACTGGAAAAGGAACCGTGGTCTAACATAACCTCGTGGCTTGGCTTCCCACAGGCTAACCACCTGTTTCTGGAGGACTTCGCAGCTGGAGCAGAGCTCTGTGCTCCTGCTCTGCATTGCTATCCATACATAAACCAGCATGGGGGTGTCTGCTTGAGCTCCCATTGTTGGTGTGTGAGATAGATAGATAGATAGATACACCCCAAGCCTCCACGAGTCACTGGAGCAGCACGGCTGGCCAGCTGCAAGCTGCACCCCAGTGCAACCCATTTCTACGAAAGATGCTGAAAAATTGCTCCCTCGGTTCCTATCCCCAGTGCATTCTTGCTTCACCTGATTTGAGCCCCTTCAGCAAGCTGACCCCTCTGCACTAGGTAAAAGAGATGAAGATGAGCTGAATACCTCACCTGTAGCATCTGTGTGCTGTGAAATGCGAGCAGGACTGAGGGAAGAAAGCTTGTACAGGTAAAAGGTGGGCTAATGAAGCAGGACAGCACTACTGAAATTGGTATAGGCGGTTGGGGCAAACCTCCTGCAGAAGATCTGGAAGTGGCTAAACAGTGTATGTGATGTGCTGCAAGTTGACTTTTTGATGTCATTAGATACCAGTCAGTAAGGCTATGAGTAAATACCAATGCTCATTAGGAAAATAAATGCATAAATTTGATGTCCAGAGATTTTAAGGAAAAAGATGCTTATGATGAACAGGTACTCTCTCTCTGATCTTTTTAAACCTAATATCCAGAACAGGCAGGAAGCATTAGAGCAACAGCAGGATTTCCTCCTAGTAAATTCAGTTTCCCTCTTTTAGTCTAATTACATTGTACTAAGTGATGTCATCCTTTTTTTAAGTTACAGACTGAGAAGTTAAATAAAAGAAAGAACAAACAGAAAAACAAAAACGAGAGAAAGAAAAGCAAAAGCACATGCAATTGCATTGCCTTTGGCATGTGAAAAAGTGCAGCCAGAAGTGGCTCATGGATAGGCTGTGTCTTAGGGCTGTGTACAACTTGTACCAGTGCCTGAGCTGTCCTTACTGCACTCCCTCATAGCAGCTGGTGCACAATGAGTTTGGATTACTTTCCATGCATACTTGTTTGTCGTTACTAAAGAAAATCAAGCCTACAATACTGTGTTTCAGCTATGTCTTCTTAATTTAGCCATTGCCAACCACCTGATCCCACTGTGGATTTCGCCTCACCCTGGTTGTCTGATTGCACTGCACTCTAATTTTCTCTTTTTTTTTCCTCTGTAGAGCTTCCTCGTCGTCTAGATAAATCTTATTTGCTGATGATCTTTCTCTGATATTTTAGTTGTAGGATCTAGAAAGTTTTTGTTACCAAAAATCTGCAAATTAAGTAGAATGGTTTTTTTTTTTTCCTCCGCTCTCACCTTTACATTTAGAGCAGTGACCAACATAGCCTTTAAAATTACTCTTCCGGAGGATTTTTTTCTAGAAATGCTGGCTTGTGCAAGGTGCCACAGGGAGAGGGGCAAAGGGAACAGGGGGCTGAAGTGGAAAAGGCTCAATTCTTAGGGAAAGCCCCACACAGGACAGCCCAAGTCAGCTGTAGAAGGTGCAGTAGGGCAGGCTGAAGTTTTGGGAGATTCATGCTGTGAATCAGGCTGTTGTCACCCACTGGCAGGTGCGGCTGGTGTTTATGGGAGCAGCGCCTTTTCTATTGGGAGCACCAGCAGAATTCAAATGTGGAAAAATTGGCAGGAAGGGTGTGCTGGGGGCAAAGCCAAGAAATCACATGCGCCCCAGAGCTGCGCGCCATGGGCCAAGCGTCAGAAATTGTCCCGGCGGGTCAGGCAGCCCCGGCAGCTCTGCATTGCTTCATGCGATAGGCAGTCACTTGGCAACAGCCCGTGTCCCACTCACAACAGCAGCGCGTTCCCGTGTCCTCTCCTACGGCCACAGCAAGGGTCGGGGGGAGGGAGGCAGCCTTCGAGGGGAGGGAGGCTGCGGCTCGCCCYGGGCTGCGGCAGGTACTGAAATCGTACTGTAAAGAACACCGTGTAGCTTCCTGAATATGTCATAGAAACCAGGCTGGCAAAGGGCACACACACAGCAGCAGAAGACCTTGAACCCTTGTGCAAATTTACCAGGGGATATGGAAAAGCAAACATGGAGGTGCCCAGTGAGAGCTGTGGTGGTTAGAACTACCTCTGAATAGCAGTTTTTAACTAGAGCTGGTCATGAATTTTGCAACCAAATGCTTTTCATCAGATATTGCCTGCTCTGATCAGACTCAAGAATTTTTCACTAGGATGTGTATGTATTGAACAAATCTTCTTCCCTTTCCTTTTTTTTTTTTCCTTTTTTTCTTTTCTCTTTCTTTTTCTTCCTTTTTCTTTTAAGACAGAGAGAGAAAGAGGAGTGCTTGTCAGGACAAAACAGGTTATTTGGTCGTAACATCCCATTAGTCCCTTTCCTGCAAGCAGCCAGCAGTGGGGTGATTAGAGCCCTCCTCTGGGATGAGGAAGGACCCCAAGTCTGGATACACCCCCTGCCAGCTCCAGGCCAAAGGAACACCACTCACTGTTTTCCCTCCCGAGTGTTTTCTCTGTTGGGGAGTGATAAGGAATGTGTTTTTCGGTGGTTTCTGTGAAAGCTCCTATGCTTGTTATAGAAAATTGTTCATTTTACAGAAATAACTGTTTCTTTTTTTTATTAATGGTTCCCCCTCACCTTGGGGCAGGTTGGACAAATGGCTGGCTTGCTAGCCCAGGGAGAAGGGCAATCAGTGCTGAACGCCTCAGACCAGGCTCTTGGCTGGTGGGGCATCTCTTGATTTTTGCAAAGCCCTTCAAAAGGTCTTGGGCTCCTTCCAACTCAGAATAGGAAAGACTTTGAAATTTCACAGTTTTTGTGGGATGAGGAAACTATTTTCCACCAGACACTATTCCTCAGAAAATATGTTAGGAAGCAGCCAAGGAAACTGGGAGAACAGCTAAGTCTTCATGTGTCAAGCTTACTTTTAGCGGGGTCAAGGAATGGTTGGGTTTACTTCACTTCAGGGCTTTTAATGCTATGTCTGCCTTACTGTGTAAGTTTATAATAGAGAGAAAGTTCCCTGAAGCATTTTCAGCCAAAAACTGTGATTCCAAAAATTGAGCTGAAGGATGTTTCTCTTTGAGACTGCGTTGGGAATCATTGGGACCTTGAGCTTGGAACGGAAGGAGATAGACAGCCTAACTATCTGTATGCAACTCCAAGGTAAGATAACTGTACATCTTATGGAAACATGTTTTAATGATGGTGTGTTTAAAGGCAAAAAAGTTTGCATGAACAAATATTTGTGTCACTGCTACTCTGTTGCAACTAATTTACTGGCAAAGCTTCTTGAGGCAGGAACTGTCAATAAGTCATGAGTGAAGTCACTGGCAATTAAAGATGACAGAATATTAGGATAACTAGGAGCTGTATTTGGAGACGACACTGAGGAATTTGTGTTCTTATCCATGTATGTTAAGAACTTTGTGAAGTATTTTGATACATCATTAGTCTGCAGATACCATCTTTTTTGTTGGTGTTTTGGTAGTTCCAGTCTCAGGTGAAGCCAGAGGTGGGAAGTTTAGTAAAAATGTTCTTTAAGATTTTTTTACTTCTCTGCTTTCAATATCCAGAATAATTTTCACTTCAGTTTAGCTTGAGTTGACTGTTACTTTTACTCAGATGAGTTTACACTTTTTGAAAGGGTAGGCAGTAAAAGTTTGTTTATGACACCATTAATTAATTAATAATTCAGTGTGTGCATTATTTATTTTGTACATTACAATCGTCTCTTTGGCTTAGATGTTCCCCATTTGTTGGCTGATGCCTGTCTCTGAAAATGAGTTTCTAAATGTCAATAATTCCAAATCTGTCTAGTTCCAATAGCCTGCATGATAAAAGATTGTGTTTTGGTTAGATGGATAATTTATTCCTGGACTGATAAGCACTAGGCATGGTGCAATCACTCTGCAAGGTTCTTGACATGAAAGCTCCATGTGTGCTCTATATAGTTTCTTTTGATGGTTTGGTTAGCTCATCCCAACGTTACTAGCTAACTTTACGCCAGTAYGGAATACAAAATATTTCTCTGGCTTCTCCTCTTGAGAGCAATTTCTGCTGTAGGTTGCTAGGAGGCAAAGTTGGTGCCTCCATAAAGGACAGTGACTTTCTCACAAAGTGAGAAATGGGAATGATCTGCAGTCAGGGAGAGGAGAGAAGGGAGGAGAGTAGAGGTCACTGCCGTGGCAGGGTAAGAAAAAGCTGAAATGTGTCTTYATCCCAGAGATTGCTTTGGACATCAGCAGCCATGAGCAGAGTAGTAGTATAGAGCAAAAAATAAAAGTGCTCTTTTTTTAATGGCATATATTACAGTTGCCATATATTACAACCAGATAACAGTTAAGTAGCCAGTGTATCGTTAATGCACAGTTAAGCATCACCCTTGTGAGAACGCACATAAACCTTCCATTTAACAGAGCTCCATTTTCCAGTGTAATTCACAGAGACTTATCTATGTAAAGACATACTGGAGGAAGTCTCCTGCTAATATTACTTATCTAGGAGACACTTAGGGCCTCTGAGATGATCCTTAACTCATCTTTGTCTTAGAGTGCTGTTTGGTGTCTTTCCAAGCCAGATGTATCTTCTTTAGCACAAACCTTTATGGTCTTCCTTTTTTCTCTGTTCCCTGTAGGCTCCACTCCAGGGCTTACCTGCTAGCTCTGATATCTGATTTCCTCAGACAGTGGCTAATCCATTTCCACTTTCTTTAATAGTAGCTTTGATGCATCTTTCTTGTACTATACTGTGCTCTCATTTGTTATCCATCCAACCATCCATTAACGTCTAAAACGTGGAGGGATAACAATGTTTAGAAGTATTCTCATCAGTTCCTTTGTGGTCCCCGGTGTCTCTGACCTGTTCAGTAAAATTCCCTTTACATTTGTGTTCAGAATTGAAGTTTATTTCTTCGTTAATCTTCATTTCCACACCACTTTGAAACAGTAAAAGCTACCGGTTCTCCTCCAGTCCCAGTACAATTATCTCCTTTTATGTCATAGGACTAACTCACAAAGTTTCCAGCCTGAATGACTCTACTTTTGCAGTCTGTGTGTATTGCTACATTATTCAGTATCCTTTTTATCTTCACTGCCTTTATCAGCTTCCTGCTTTGTAAATTTGCCCGTTTCAGTTTCTTCCCATTGACAGTCTTTGCAGTCACGTGCCGTCAAGTTTTGTCAATGATTCAGATATCATCTGTGAAATCTAGGTCTTCCAGGATTTTGACTGATGTTCACCATATCCCTGTCAATGGTATTCCTCAGTCAATAAATGGAAGAAGTAGCAAGAGTGTTCAAAAACCTGCTTATCTCACAGTAGCCTCTGTTTTGAATGACTGTGAAAAAGCTGCTTTCTCAATTGCAGCATAAAAAAATTCTGGGTTATTTCCAAACTTTTAAATGGCCCAACTCACCACCGATCAAATGTGTTCTCAAGATTTATAAAATATATGTGTTGATTTGAGTGTCACAGGATGGTCTGTACAGTAGGTGGCCCGAACACAATCTTACCATCCTATTACTATTTCTGTATTTGGAGTTTGACATGATAATTTCAAAATTAGGAATCCATTGATTGCCTCAGATTGTCCAGAAAGACTCTCGACAAACGCATGCATGATATAGAAATAAGCTTTCTCCTCCAGGCATTTAATCAAGATACCTCCTTCCACTCATGGGAGACATTTTTTGTCTTGTCCGATTTATGCCAAAAAGTTCATTTGTGGCAGCAGTAGAGGTTGCATGTCCTGTATTTAACAGCTCAGCCATAGACTGCATTTTCATTATGCAGGCTGAAATGGCTTTCCACAATCCAGCATGTTTTTAAAACCCAGATCAGGAGACAAGAAAATGAGGAGATTTACATCATGGTACACAGAGCTGTTGATTTTTCAAAGTCTTTTAGTTCTGGATATGTTTTTTTAACATGTAAATGTTTAACATGATCTATGAGGAACATTTTGGCCCTCAAAGCCTCTCATCCTGCCAAAACTTCTTGTCATGCAGATATGACTTTCCTTGTCTTCAGCTGAAGGGGACAGAAGATGGGAATGCTCAGCAGCTGGCAAGAGCGAGCTCTTAATTATTAGAGAAACTGAATGTCTCGCTGCGCTCCTTGCCAGGCAGCCAGTACCAGCTGCTGTAATGACAGCTTCTGGGGTGATGCTGATTGGCGCAGATCATATACCTTGTTGAAATTTCTTTGTAATGTAAAAGGATGCCTTCTCATGTTCCAGTGTCATACAATTATGCTGCCTTCTTTATATCCCATCCATTTGCTAATACGCCTCCCCACTGTCCTTATTTTTGCTCTTTACACTTGGTGCAATTTCAGGTGAAGTTGCTTTGAGTATTTTCCACTGACAAACTGGGCACATAGGCATTTGCAGGGACCATTGGCAGAGTTAATCTATGCCAGTAACTTATGTGATTACTCTTATTTGTGTGAATCCTGAAAGGTTCAAATGTATGGCATTTTTCCATTAAGTGCTCCTCTCAGGACCTGGTTTCACAGCTGGTCACGGTCTGAACCCTCATGAGAAAGTCTTGCTGGGGGGGCCACCACATTCTCCTCCCTGAGCTGTGTCTCAGCATGGGTAAGGGCAGCCAGCTCTTCTCTGCACAAACACCTGGGCAGGCATTTCTCAGAAACACAGGGCTACCTTTACAGAGGTGACCACATGGGACCATCGCATATGAAGATCAGATTTCACATGAGATATTGCTACAGCGTTCAGCTCAAGCTAAGCTTGCTTTGCAGAGAGCCTTCCAGCCTGGGATGTCTGCAGCCAGACCACAGCTCCTCCCTCACCTTGTGTAAGGGAAAGTGAGGACATTTGTGCTGGGTGTGGGATCTGGCGTAACATCAAGGGAGGAGGGTGAGGATTCRGGTCAGGTGTGGGAGCAGAGAAGGCAGCCAGAGAGGCTTCTCCAGGGCATGAGAAAGGTGAGGGGTGGAGGGACAGGAGAGCCTAGCCTGCCCTGAGACGAATGCAGGGTGGAGCTGTAGTACATCTTTATCCCAACAACTATTTCCATCCTGAACAGCCCGAGGTAGCTCTAGTGAAGAGATAATACTTGGCTTTTTATCTGTGCACTGTGAGAGAACACATGGAAGCTCACCGCTGGATCCAACTATCCTCTCAATATTTTTATTTCAAGGAGGTGGATTGGCCCACTGTGGAGAAAATGTAAGGGGATGCTACACAGGAAAAAGACTCTGCTCACTGTTAATGTTTAGTTAGAAAATATATCAAAATGGATTTCAATTATTGGTAAAAATGGACTTCCCTTATATGAAGTAAGACAGATGAATCTTCACGTTATTTTTCTAAGTGGTCAGGACTTGAACTTCTCCTGAGGAGTTTCTCCCTCAGGAATCTCCCAGGAAGAGTCTCCTCCCATCGGAGGCAGTGTGGCYGTGTTAGGCTGTTAGGACCGTGTAGGAGGTTGCCTTCCCCCAGTACCAAGCTCTGCAGATCCCTGACTGGTTTGTTCCTCAGCTTCATGTTTGATTTGGAGGTGAACCGCGACCTGCTAAAGCCGAGGGCTGACCCTGATCTCTGTGTTGCTGTCTCCACACTGGTGTCAGCACCTGATGGATGCGTACATGCCGGCATGTCCTGCTTCACCACCTACAAAGATGGGTGAATGAGTCTTAAAAGCGCTAAGCAGTGACCTAAGCCTGTGTCTGCTGACGTCAGCAGGGATCTTCATGTTGACTTAGAGAGCAGATTTTCTGAAAATACCACGTTTGTGTTTACTTTGCCGCCTCGTGTGAAATGGAGCGTGTGCCTGTCAGAGGGCCGAGCAGCAGCCTTCCTCCAGCTTACCTCGACCTCGTGCCGTGGGGAGCCCAGAGGAAGAGTGCCCCGCTTATGGATGAGCCAGGTGGGATGCAGGGTGGCGTGGGAAGCTGGGATCATTTTGACCTGATGAACCAGATCATCTGGATGCGTTTCAGCAGGGCATATCCATGCAGGTTGCTGCTCAATCCTGAGGCGAGTGCCTGGAGCCATGCAGTTTATCATTCAGTTTCTGACCCGGGGTCAGACACCTTCAGTAATTAATCCCTCTCAAGCACACCCCTGCCTAATTTATTTGAACATCGGACTGGGTGAACTTGGTGAAGTGTTACAGCGTCACTGCATTTTTGTTTGGTGGATCTGGTTTGCTTTATTCTCATGCCTTTTTCTGCCATTGTAATTATATTGTTTGTTTTGGAGAGGGTTGTTTTCTTAATCTTTGTCATCTCCCAGAAAATGGTACAGCTTTTATTTCTGTTATGATTGTTTCAAAATTGAATTTAAAGCCCGGGACGAGATTCTTACTTGTTTTATTGAGGAAACCTTTCTACTGAACCTAAAGTCACAGTCCTGGTCTTAAGTGAGTGGCAAAGAAAACAGGATCAAGCTCAAGTTTCCATTTCTACACATATTTGAAGAGTCAAATCCTATTTCCGCAGAAACCAATGGCTAAACTTGCCCATGGTCTTCAAAAAGGCAAAGACTAAAAGTACCAGTCAAATATATATCAAATATATAGAATTTGATGTTAAAAGTCAGCAGTTAGTTGGTGTTCTCATGAAGTGTCCCCATAGCTTTGAGAAACTCGACCCATCCTGCCCTTTTGTGCCGACCTGAAAACTGAAGGCCTCAGAAACCGCCTCCTTAGCTGTACTTCAGCAGTAATCCCAAGGAGCATGTTTTCCTTTATTCAGACTATTAGTTTTCTATCAGAGTACCTACCTTGTTAGAGATTAGCCTCCTTTTGTGCTAGACGCTGTATAAACACAGCACTTGATCTTCTGCCATCCAGTGACAGACTGACTGCAATGGCAAGACCATCTGGTATTTCCTTTTGTAAGTAAGTAAAGTGATATGTTTCTTCTTGGGTTAAGTTAATCATGTTTCATCATTCATACCTCTGACCTGTCATGGAATGGCTTCTTATTACAGAGCAGGAAAATGCCTGATTTTTTTCATAGGTTTTAAGGTCAAAAGGGACCATGTTGACACCTTCTGCAACATACAGACCACAGAATTTCTCCCAGTGATTTCTGTATGAAGTCCAGTAATCTCAAGAGGAAATAACCAAATAGTTTCAGAGAGACATTCAGTCTTGATATAATAAAGACTTCAGGTGGTGGACAATCCATCACAGCCCTCACTGAGGTCCTCCAGTTGTTAATCAACTTCACAATTAAAATTTTGTACCTCATTTCCAATAGCAATTCTTCTAGCTTCAGTCTTGCATCACTGGATCTTATTGTTAGATTCAGTAGCTACTACTGGGAAAAACGTTCTCTCCCCGTAGAGATGGGATTGCCCATATTATCTTCGATAATCTCAACTGACTTAACTCCTCGTGTTTATCAGACTTCAAAAGGACGTTATGGTTCTTCTTTGGGGTCCTTTCCAATACCCTTTAAACAGAAAACTACTGGCTTGTGTCACTTGGCAAACATAAATAAGATTATTCGGGGCCTCTCCAGTTATCCTCTTTAGAAAATTTTCATACCAAAGATCCTCCTTAAGGCAGCTAATTCCTATATGTGGAAACTTAAATAATAGCTTTGCCTATTTATTGCTATGTTAAGTTTGCCATTTATTTCCACCTTGGTCTTGTGTGTAAGCTTTTGCCATGCCTGCTGTTTCTGAGCAATGAGCACACTGGGAATTCATGTGACTGTGCACTTGGAGAGGAACTCTAGCACCTCTCCCACTACCTTCCAGGTTTTGTATGGGCAAAGAAAAAGAGTTAATGATACCACTAGGAATAAAGAAGAGAAAAGACCAAAAAAAAACCCCGAACAAACAATTCTTCAGCTAAACAGCTATGTTTATTTTGACTTAACATTTAGCAAACGTTTATGCAAATTACTTTATAAATAATGACCATTGGGATGCAAGCCATGAGCTGACACGTCAACCAGAAAAAAAACTCAGTAAYGTGCTTTGTTATAGACATAGAAGTCTCAGTTCAGCTGCTTCTGTACAATTGTCTAGTACTACCTGAGAATACTATAGGGTACCCACCTCTTCCCCAGCTATTGATTTCTCATATATTCATATCTCATGACAGATTTCCCATGTGTCATATCTGTGAGCTGCATGTGCGTGTCTCATGTACCCTGGGACCTYTTAAATGGCACTACATGCCCAGATGTGGACAAGGAGGCAAGCCATGCATTTGTTTACTATTGAATTTAAAAGATGTACAGGTTACAAATTACTATCTTGTTTGGGTTTCTTTCATCCAACAAGTCTGAATTGCTTGCTGCATCCCTACAGAGCCACTATCATGGTTTTCTGGAGTATGTATGGTTCACAGTGTGTGATTATTTGCAAACTATTATATCATCAGTGAGTTGAATTGTGTAACTAGTTACAGCAAAGCTGCCTTTAAGTAAATTACCATTTCTTCTGAAGAAAAGACTGTAAAGAAAATGGAAAATCCATTTCCATTTTAGCTATGAGGGAGCATAGTATAAAATTAAGCAACAGCATATATGAAAAAAAAGCTGCATAGGAGGAGTCACTGAAGAGCAGGCTAGGTGTCTGAGCAGATATGAATTAGACGTGATCTTCTTAGTGTCTCTGGTTATGGTAAGGTACTGTGTAATAGAGATGATGAGTTGATTGTTAAATGTTAATTTATAAAATCATATGCCTGATAAAAGTTATGTGGTGTTGGACAGGGCATGAATTGCGAAGCTCTTCATGTGCATGCATGAGCTGGCATGGAGAGTGGATTCAAGGGGCTTTGGGACTACTGTGTAACCCATGAGCGTTTTGTGAGAGAAGAAAAGGGAGAAAAAATGAGAGGCTCTTGACCCACTAATCATGTGTCCATTGTTGGCATTTCAACTACACTTACATTTTGTCGTATAATCTCTTACAGAGATTGTTATGGCTGTAGCCAAGGATAAACTGACCCTTCAGAAAATGTACCTGATCACCCAGCTGCTGCCTGTGGTGTTTAGGCATGCCAGCTCAAGCACAGGAGGTATGCATATTCCTGAGCCCCATGAGGTGCCCAAGAATGGAGAGCTCCAGAGTTCTGAGTTTGGCTCTAACATCAACTGAATTTCTGAAGACCTTGAATTTCAATCAGGAATAGCAATAACAGAGCTCATAAGGACTGCGGAAACAAACAGGGCCAGTTTGCCAAAGGCTTCGAGCCTACCTGTAGAAATTACATCATTGGTTTAGACAGAGTGCTGAAGAACCTGCCAATGTCTTGATATCTGATTAACATCAAAGTAAGATAGGAGGAGGTATCTTCAGTTTCTGCTGTATCTGAAACAGCCACCCCTATGCCAGAGGCTTTGAGTTTTTAATTTTCTGCCCTATGAATAGCCAGAAGGGTGGGACTGGGAAAGGTTTTCCTCAGATAGAGCATCAGGAGATATGGCTGAGCTTGTTCTTGGAGGAACCCTGCAAGGCAGGCATAAAGAAGGGGCTGATTCCTTTGCAAGTCAAATGTGTGATATATCACCACTTCAAATGATAAGGAAAGGCTTTCAGAAATATGTGTAGAATAAATAGTGGGGATGAAACAAAACAGTCTTTACAAATCTGGAGCTAAGCCTGGAAGGGAGGAGGCCCATAGCTCTTACCCATTGAGCTAACATTGCCCAATTGAATCTTTTTACACCCTGACAATTCCCCTCCACCAACATCCACAAATTGACCCCTTTCTCTCCTGGTCTCAACCCAGTCAAGCTAACTCACGGTTTTCCTAGTTCGAACCTCTTCACAAACTCTTCCTTCCCTTCAATTCAGTCCACACTTGTTCAGCCCATATCTGTATGATCCAGTGGTACAGTCACAAGTAACATTACTCACTCACTTGTATTCTGATCCAGTCAAAAGTGAGGAAAAAAATATTTACAAGATGCATCAGTGTAGCTATTTGCTTCAGAAAAAATGTATCTGAATGATAGGACTTAGGGGGAAAATATCAGAATACCAACATTATTTTCAACAAAAATCTCAAATTCTTAAAGGCAGTACATGCCTGCACAATGCAACATTAGGATCGGCTGCCTGGTCTATTATCAACATTTTGGTCAGTCATCCCTAGTGTAGGCTACTGGACAACCGAAAATAAACTGGCTAAGGACCAAAGCTGAGAAATAAATGTCTACTGCTAATATCTCACCTACCATGAAATTGTTTATACAGGCAAACATATCATTATTTACCTGCAAGTCATTTAAAGATACGACAACAAAGAATTGCATTAAGAAGAAAGACTAGGTTTCATTTGGGGTTATGAAAAATTTCTGCATTACCACAAATCAGTCAGGACTTTGTCTACATGCTTACTTGATTTGGGCTGAGATTCATAGCACTGATAGCTGACATATTTATTTATTACTGGTTTTCTTACAGGAAGTCTGAAATAGGAAAATTTAAGAAGGTCATTAGAGACAAGACGTGGGTAGGGCTGATGTTTTACTTTAAAAAAAAAAGGAACAAGAAATGGAGTCATTTCACTTCCTGGAATATTGCAAATAGTAAACCAGCACATGGTAATTACAATTATGAGGATATATTTTAAGAAAATCTGCCACAAGTCAATAAAAGATCAAATTAATTAATAAATTGAGATCAAATAGTGTCTACGTCACTTTGCCACTAGAGGGTTTGGAAATGTATAGATCAATTTATAGACTGTATATCAGGAAAGTTTTAATTTTATGTTGTAAACAAGATGGGTCACAGCACTTGCCTGAATGACTTCTCTTCCAAATGGCTACATATTTTTTAGCAGATAATTTTGTTTAGAAATGAGAGATGGAGAGCTCACAGCATCTAAAGCCCTTCCATGATTAATTGCCGTTACTGCTTGGAAGTTAATTTCTAGCCTGTATTTGCTCCACTACAACTCACAGCCTTTGAACTTTATCTTACTTTTGCCATATTGAACTCACTTTCACTTTTGAAATACAGAGTACTCTCTTTGGGACATCTAGAAGGTCACAGTGGCCTAGTGGCAGCTCGATATGCAGGGTTGCAGGAGGCCTCTGGTCTTTTTCAGCTCTGCCATCGGCCACTGGCTGGTTCACTCAAATAACCCCTCTATGACTTATTTAAGGATATAAATCTCAGTGAAATGCAACCAAGGAAGTGTTTAAATAAAACACCACTACCCCTGCCAATTTTTTTCATCTACATAGATTGACACATTGGGTAAATTCCTTTAAAACATGTACTTCTAAGATAAGCACATAAATACAGCTGCTTTCTGTGATCCTGGATGTACAGGGCCTTGCACTGGCAGGTTTTTTCCTAGCTCACCAAGGGTCCCAGAGAGCAAAGRGTTGATATCCCATCCTCTTCCTTGCTCGCCACCCCTGGTCTCTCTCACGCTTTGCCCAGCCAGACATGCTCCAGCCTCTGGGGACCCCAGTGCCCCCCAGTGTCAGCAAGGAACTGCTCTGCGGCAGGAATAGGTGTAGTGTCATTGGAGAAATGGCCTCTTAATTGATCGACAATCTTGCTGGATGAAGTTGAATTAGAAAGATATGCCAGTAATGTCTTGCCTAGGCTCTTATTTCTCCATCTTGCTCAATTAAAATAATATTATACCAATAATATCTGATTCTGGCAGTACTCAGACTGCAGGAGAGTAGCGCGCAATGAAGCTGCTTAGAGTAAGTTGATTAAAAAAGTTGAAATAAATTATTTTAAAATCGTGACTATTCAGTAGAACCCATTTTTGAGAGTGCTATTCATGTAGCTAGCTTTGGGATGTTTGAGGGGTTTATTTTATTTCATTTAGAAAATAAAGCCCTTTAACTCTGGCTTCCTTTACCATATGGCACCTGTGCTGGTTTTGGCTTGGGATAGAGTTAATTTACTTCATAGTAGCTAGTATATGGGGCTATGGTTTGGATTTGTGCTGAAAATAGTGTTGATAACACAGTTACTGCTGAGCAGTGCTTACACAGAGTCAAGGCCTTTTCTGCTTCTCACCCCACCCCACCAGCGAGGAGGCTGGGGGTGCACAAGAAGTTGGGAGGGGACACAGCCGGGACAGCTGACCCCAACTGACTAAAGGGATATTCCATACCGTATGACGTTGTGCTCAGCAACAAAACCGGGGGGAGGTTGGCGGGGGGCTGCTGCTGGGGACTGGCTGGGCATTGGTCAGTTGATGGTGAGCAATTATTTTAATTTGCATCACTTGTCTTTCTTGGGTTTTATTTTTCTCTCTCTTTGTTATTCCCCCCCCCCCCCCCCTCCTTACTATTATTTTTATTTTTATTTTTATTTTTATTTTTATTTTTATTATTAATCCGTTTTTATCTCAGCCCATGAGTTTTCTCACTTTTACCCTTCTGATTCTCTCCCCCATCCCACCGGGGAAGGAGGGGAGTGAGTCAGCAGCTGTGTGGTGCTTAGTTGCTGGCTGGGGTTAAACGGTGACAGCACCACACCTTGGATTTTTCTCAGTGAGAAAAGCCACTGTCAAGAACAGCCCTGAAGAGCAGAGCCATTGTTGTCTTTTGAAGGCCACTGAAGTTGGCCCTGCTTTGAGCAGAGGGTTGGACCAGATGATGTCCAGAGGTCCCTTCTGACCTAAACTATTGAATAAGAAGGACTGCTTTCTGCAGTGAGATGGATAGCCTTCCTACCCACGAGCAGAAAACTTGAGGGCTTTGGTAACCATGTAGCTCTGTAATGTGGCCGTGCCATTGCTAGAGACAGGCTGCCAGCTTTGTATTGAGTTTGCATGGCCTTGGGACTGAGCTTTGTCAGGCTTGCTCTCTTCTTCACCTGCCTGCAGCTTTGTTTTCCTTAGTTTGGCTGTAACAGCAATTTTTCTAACTGACTGGGTGTCTACAGCTAATTTGTTTTACTTCTGTTTATCATTGCATGGTATAATCTCAGTTTTGTATAGGTAGCAGTAATAAGCAGTTATTCTATGTAGAATGAGATATTTACAACTCTGATACAATCATGGAGAGAAATACAGACCTGGTACAATAGCAGAGGCCCTGAGAAGCAGAGACACAGGGTGTGGTGTAGAGGAGGACAGGTACGGGACAATAAGGGACAGGCTACAGGCCTGGCACTGGAGACCCCATGGCTATAAGCAACTTACCTGTGGTCAAATAAATGCAGATCTGGAGCTGCACTAAACTGGATTTAGGGACAACAAAGAGAACCAAGAAACAGTTATATCTCATATGTAGAGGGCATCATACATATTAAATTCTGATGTAACATGGCGGTGTAGACCAAGGAAGAAAAAGAAAGGTGTATAAGTATGTTAGCAAACATAAAATGACCCCAGGTGGATCCTAGAGGGAGGAAGAAGAAACCAGCGGCATCAATACGTCTTCCTCCCAAGGAGGGACTTCAGAGGGTGATGACTATATGGTGTTACCCTCTCCAGCAGCCCAAAGCTGCTGACTTCAGGACCCAAAGGAGCAGTGGAAGGGTGATCATTACCCCGAGAAAAAGGATAGATACCTAAGAACTGCGTGCGTTACAATTTTAATTGTATTATTACTATCATTGAGACTTTTCCTAAAAGCATTTTTATTCTTTCTATTTCTGTAATAATTAGATCTAGACTAATAACGATTCTAGAATTAGACTGCTAAATTTTCCATTATACTAAAAAATTTTTGGATTTACTTATATATAAGATGTCCTYCCTCTTTGCCCATGAACAATATTTTGAGTGTAACAGACTCACCAGTCTTATTAATTGGTTAAGGCCTTCAAAGGAATTCCTGAATCACTGAAGATTTCCTTACTGCATAGTGTCAGCAAAAGGCTTATGAATCACTTAAAAGCTTCAAAATCTTAAAAAAAAAAAAAATTAAATATACCTATTAGGTCTTGTGCTTGCTTCTTCTGATTGCAGTGAATGCCACCATGAGTGAGAAATCCAGAAAATGAATTTTTTTTGTTTTGCTTTCAGTGTTTATTTATTTGGTAAATACTTCTATTCCTGAATAGAAATTGATTAAACACAGCGAAAGCAAGGCATTGCAAAGCCTCTGTCCACATTTACCACAGGTGAATTCAAACCTCCAGAAGAGCATTAATTACCCTTATTTGCTGTTGAAGTTGGGGTGGGGGTCAGGACTGCTCTGTGCAAGTGCTGTCAGTCCATAAAGTGGCCCCTAAGAGCCAGATCAGATTGTCAGACTTCAGGATGGGAAACAGAAGCACAGAGAGGTGACCCAAAGTAACACACAGTAAGACAGCAGCAGCGCTTGACAGCAATGCAGAGGATTTGCAATCCAGGCCTCCTGACTTCACACCTAATGCCCTTTTCGCTGGATGACAATGCATCCCTCCCAAACCAAAGCTAACGCTTTATCAGGGCCTGCTACATCTCTCTGGGTTGTGTAGACCATCCTTCCCGGTCCCCCTCTCCATGTTCCCCTGCACCCCAGCACCTGAGACTTTCCCTCCTCGTGGCCTTCTCTGTTGTCAGAGTTGAACATGCTTTGGCAACATAGCACCAGGGAGATTATTTCTTCCCTTATGGAGTCACTTGACAGCACAAAATAAGCTCCGAATGAATACAGAGCCCTTCTGCAGGGACTATATGAAATCCCTGCTTGTCGTTACCTCTCAGTAACTGTTGCATGTATCTCAGCATCTCTCGGCTCAGGATGCCACCAGAAGGATGCTCTTCTGGCAGTATTGTACTGAGGCTTTCATTTTATATTATTTATGTTATTCTGTAATACTTCTACATATCCAGAATTGTGAACAACACATTCACAGTGACAGCGCTGACAGGACTCCTGCTCTGAGGAGTCTGGGATTTTAGGAGGATATGACAACAGCACTTGTGACATCTGGCCACAGATAGGAATAAACGCATAATTATAATGTTGCCTTCGCTTTATGATAGACAGCGTGTGTGGGTTTTGGTTGGCTTCAGTGAGGTTTCCTATCACATTAATATAATGAGATTAAACAATGGTAAAAGGCCATTAAGGCTGGAAGATCAGAGCTCCAAAACTTTGCTTAGGAGATGCCTAATAAGTCAGCAAAAGGCCTAAATGTCTTTAATTCAGCCCCTTTGGCATACCTCCTGTGATAACACTTTCACTACCTGACCATATACTACGTTTTCAAGAGGCTTTCTGCTTCATTCAAGGCACAGCTGATTCTTTTCAACATTGATATTGCATGATATTAGTGGGGGAGAGGGCTGCGAAAGGCAGGATGTGCGCGAGGATCTCATCGGACATACAGGCAAGGGGTGCTTATTTCAGGTGTAAAAGCAACAGAGGTGAGGCCAAGCCACTCTCCATCATTTATCAGCGGTCCTGGTTAACGGGGGAGGTCCCAGACGACTGGAGGCTTGCCAATGTGACGCCCA